>SZWC01002780.1:52148-71893 GCA_023375785.1 Penium margaritaceum | reverse complement strand
GGTTGGCGCACCCTGTCGCGAGTTTTGGAGTTCGCATTGCGACCTCCAAAAGTCGCGACAGGGTTATAACTGACATCCACGATGCCAGTGTCAGCGTCGCCCACATCGCCCTCGAAGTCAGCGAAGTCCGACTTCAAGGGCGTGGGTACAGTTGTCTTTTTTTTCCATTTCTGCTCGCACGACGAAAAACATGGGCACCGATGTCTTGTCGTTTCGACTATGGACATCTCATGCTTTCCATTTTCACTTTGGATACCGCGTGCAGTTCGTTTTCGACTATGGACTTTGCGGATCTATCGACCAAAACGATGGACTCTGGAGTATTTATGCCCTTTTCCAAATGAGGCAAAATTTGAAGCGCTTATGCGCCAAAGGATGTTGAATACAATGGCAGTGGCTTCATGCAAAAAAACCTTAAAAAAATGTAAAAACGTCACCATTTTCTTTTCAGCCCCAAATCTGGAAAGAATCTATATCTAAGAGCGTTGTTTCATTTCCTGGAGCCTGCAGGGCATGAAATGAGGCAGGAGTGGAAGCGATGGATAGGATTTTGAAAGAGCTTTCTAACAAGCCCTTACACGCCAAAAGTGGTGGTAAAATGGGGCACTTCACGGACCCCTTCTCAACATCTCATGTCTCAACTGCTGCTGGAGGGTGTTGGGAAACCCTTGGGTGCCCCGTGGTGGTGGCGTGGTGATGTGGTTGCAAGGGTGTCTCCGTTGCTGCAATCTGCTATGGCGGGTCACCGTGGATTGGTGGGTCCTCCTAAGTTCGTGGTTTTAGCGATGGCTCTCACTGTTGCTGCCATTGCTACTTCTGAGCTCCGCAGCTCAGTGAGGGATGCCTCACCACTCTAATACCATAAGAAGATGCGTACAAGCTTCCAAGCGACACAGCCGCTGACTGGGCGTCAGCATCCCGTCAGAAGGTCACAACAGTCACAGGTCGTACACATGACGGCAAGGGTCTGGCTAGGAGACACAAGTCAGAGTGTCATAATGCTTCATTAGCATTTCCACAGAGAGGTGAAAAATGACAGGACCATAGCATAAAGTATCTGTCGGGGCGCACGGCGGGTGTCGCACGCGGCAGTACAAGGTCTGTCCTAAAACCGGCCCAAAACCATTGTTTTGGCCGTAACTCAGCGTAGACATGTCAAGACGCCACGTCGTACGAACCTAGACATGTAAAATCACAAGAAGGACGCTAAGACTGGTCACATGCATGTAAAAACATGCAAATGGGGCCCACACCTAGTCCACCGATGAACTCCTACGTGCTGTAGAAAGACTACAAGAGGTCCTGGGCAGCGTCCAAGGCTCTGGGACGGTCGTCGGTCAGCTCCAAGCTGGTAGTCCACCACCAGAGGATGCACCCGTACCACCTGGGTCCGCATCAGGGATCTACACGAGCATGGATACAGCCGAGTGGTCACAGTAAAATGTATAGGTTGACAGAAATATCACAAATCACAACACCTCCCCGCCCAACTTCCTCCAACCGTGGTCGAGTGCACCGGGATCAGGTTACGCCACGCCCTGCAATTGGCAGGAGTCTCCAACGTCCGTCATTTGACGTTGCATGTTGCATCGTTCACGCCCTAGCAGCCTCAACGCCCGTCCCCCTCTTGCGTCATTGCCATGGCGCTAGCCGGCATCCTCGCACCCGGTGAGTGTGGGTCATTGGGGCATGGTACATGTTAAATCTCCTTTTCTACGTACAACATGCCCTCATTCTGGCTGCATGGCGGCTTCAACGGCCCTTGGTTCATCGAGCGAAGCTCGGCAAACCTTGTACGCCACACGTAGCGTTCACTGGTGACTTTCGCCAGGTCCCGACTACCTCAATCCTCTAACTGCTGAGCCAACCGTCGACTATGTTGACCCGCACGTGCGGTCATTCGCTGAGTGGGACGAGGACATGAGAGAGCACGACGAAAGAGAGAAGCAGCATGAAGCTGAATTGATGGCATCCATTACCCCCGGATGTCCAGACCCAGGACCCGTCACATACAAAGGTGGTAAAGCAGTTTGAGTCCGTCCCAAAGGATACTACCCTCCCTGTGGTACTTGGTACATCGGAGGGACCTCCCGTCATGGCCCGTCCAATTTCTGGTCTACAGTGTCTACGAGGAGAATGTTTGACGTCGCTTACCGTGAAACTTCAAAAAGAATACCGCCCACCCCGCACACCGATAGTACCCTCACACAATCGTAAGCCCTCTTTGTCAGAATGTGAAGCAGCAGTCCCGCATCTATGTACACTTGAAGTGATTGTGTCGCTAGTGCTGTCGTGCAGGCCCCTCTGACGAGGATAACAATAGAGATGGTGCGCAGTTCTGGGGTGGCATGGAGTTTCAGACAATGGAAGACTGCCGACGTGCCATCGAAGATTACGCTGTCTAGCCGCGCTTCCCGATGAAGTGGGAGAGGTCAGAACCCGGCGTTGTTGTCCGCTGCCGTAATCGCAAAAGCGATGGACGCCAGTGGGTAATCCGTGCCCGCATGTCGAGCATGTCGCACAGCTGCGTGGTCTCATCATACGTGGAGGGGCGTAAATGCACCCTGGGCTAGACGAAGGGGAACCCGGCGCGCACAAAAGTTTAGGTGTAGGACATATCCGGGACACGTTGGCCGGAGACCGGACGCCCAAGCCTTGCGTGTGGTCGTCGAAGCTATTACACACGAGAAAGTGGTCTACTAGGTCATATGGAGGGCACGTGATAAGGCCCAAGAGGAAATAATGGGGGAGAAGTCTACCTTGTGGGCTCTCTTCCCCACATACTGCGCCGAGGTCAGTCCTCCCTTGATGTACCGGTATGTTGACATGCATGCGCTTTTTCTAAGATGCAAGATTCATTGTGGGACTTATTGCTTGCACACTTGCAGCTGATGTGGGTCGACCCTAACACTATCTCCATTGCAAAGCAGAAGGCCAAGCAATTTTCCCGATGCTTTGTGGCGCCTAGTGCTTGCCGCAAGGCCTGGCCTCACGTGCGCCGCATTGTGATGCTTGACGACATGTTTCTAAAAAACGGGTACAATCAAGTGCTTCTCATTGCCCAGTTTTTCGATGCAAAAAACAACAGCGTGCCCATGGCCTACGCCCTAGCCAGCAAGGAGGACAAAGATAATTGGGGCTGGTTTGTACTCCAGCTTTCTAACACATACTGGACCCTACGCAAAGGCGACACCACCATCATCAGTGATCGGGATGTAGGCCTCCTCGCAGCGATGTTGAAGCTCCTCTCGTGTGCCAACCACAAGTACTGCCCGTTCCACATCAAGGAGAACATCCGGGTGACGTACAGCAAGACAACAGCAGATATCTTCTGGCAGTTGGCACATGCGTACGAGCAAGAGGAATACGACAAGCTGAGCATGGAGCTGATGCAGACCAACCACGGCGCTGCATGCTACATGTTTGTTGATGGAGAAGAGGGAGGGATACCGTTGCGTTGCTTGAGCCGCTTCCACAGACCACCGGGGTGTGGCGAGCACACCACAAGCAATGCGACAGAGTCGTTTAATGCACGGATCATCGAGGCAAGGAGGCTATTCCCGTTCCACTGCTTTGCTTGTCTTTACCCCTTCATACGGAAGCTGTTTGCAACACGCCAAAACCTGGTTTGTGGTGTCTGGGTACTCTAGACATGAATGTGGATACTCCAGACATGATTATGCAGAGTGTGAGTACTCCACACATGATTTTGGGTACTCCCGACATGATTATGCAGAAATCTTTGTACAATGTACTGGAGTGTGGGTACTCCAAACATGATTGCGGGTACTTCAGACATTATTATGCAAAATTCTTGGTACAATGTACTCGAGTGTGGGTACTCCATACATGATTGTGTGAATTTTTTTTTGTCTTAAGCCGAAAACAAAGGGCCATGTACAAATGAATGGGCGGAGTCCTTCACAAACACTGTAAAAGGAGGGCGTTATACAAATGAAAATGTGAAAAGAAACGGACATGCCCCTAGAAACAGGGGGCAAAGTGGACATGATTTGGCCAAAAAACAACAACAGTAACATACGCAGGGGCCATTACGGACTCGGTGGCTCAGTCCATACCCATGGCTCCCATGGGCCGGGACAGTTTGGTGGACGACTACTCGGCATGGACATTTCCAAGTTCCATGTCATGTGTTCTGGAGTCATAGGGGGTAGGGCCCATGATGGTTCTTCATGGCCCAACTCATGGCTACGTACTACATACAGGTCCCACTCCTCCTTCGATGCGACCCATGCCCCATGAGCCGCCACAGAGTGCACTACGAGTGTACCCCATCCATGATGTACCGGGCCATTCGGACGTCCGTCGGTGTCCATCTCGATCCAACGTAGTGTCAAAGTTTGAGAGTAAGTGGATACTCAGCGAAGTGGATTGACAGAGAAGCACTCTAAGTTCACAGGATAGTACCTCTTCATTGTGCGAACCAGTACAACGAAGAGGTTCGACACTCGACCTCTTCATTCGTGCATGCCAGCGTTCGAGACGCAAACCCGGTCCAACTAGTTGTCCTATGTTTTGCAACGTGCGGCTGCAATGTCGGACGGGCAGAATTAACCTGCCCGTGTCCACGTGGAAACGGGCTAGACGCATGAACCGTGCATCGTTGGCAACATGTCACAATTATGTGACACACAGTCCCATATACCCCTCGTGTGGGGCTACGTCGTCCCATTGGGCTCTCGTCCACTTTCGGCATGCACTTCAAAAGTGGACCATACGGGGTTTGACGTATAATGTAAGCAATGCCGCGTCATACTGTGTCCAGTAAACTTTTCATTTACGTACCATTTGCAACAACAAACCCGAAATGCAAACGTAAAGAAACAACAACCCTAAACCATGGTGTCAAGCTGCAAAAGTAAAATCCTGTTACGTTCTTAGAGCAATAGTGTGGTCACCTGGAAATGACGTACATACAAAGCTCCGCCGACGTCGACATCCCTAAACCCAAACCCTGTACAATTCATTGAAATAATGGGGGTGACGTAGCCACAATTCTCAGAATGGGGGCAACTTGGGAAACTAATAAATTAATGGGAACGACCTAGACAGAGCCTTTTCAGATGGGGGCGACATAGCCATTTGCGTTCAGAATGGGGTCATCTTAGACATGGTCCGCCAAAAATGGGGGCTATCGGGGAATTACCCGATCGCACGCAGCAGGGGTCATTTCCCCCTAAAACATGAACGGCAGAGCAATCATGCATCCACAGAATATTCAATAGATCTGCCATATGTATGTTTTGAATAAGATTATTACAATCTCCACGGTTTTATGAAAAAACACCTATGTATCCAACGGGAATGCATAAACTATACTATATCATGAAAAAACTTATCGTGATCACAATATTGGCGCTGCATGAAATGCACCTTCGAAGTCCTAACAAAACCAGACCACAATGGAACACCACCTAGTTGTTTGGAAGAACGAAGCGTAGATGGTGATTAGGTAACAATTGCGAGGCTGAACAAGTTTGAGAATTTGGGACCATTGAACAATTTATAATTAGCGGTAAATCTGTAACGGGCCACAACCTCCACATCCGGCTCTCAATTTGTTGTCGGAGTTTGCAAAATGGCGTTCTCAGTCCGCGTCAAGGGTTTACCCCCTTCGCAGGACAGAGGGGCAATCTTCATCAAAGACCCAGGGAGACTCCAGTATTTCGAGTCTTCAGAGGCCCATTTCCGTTTTAACCTTAACCCTGGTTTTGAAACCCATTCCAGGGTTTTAACCTCAAACTAGTGCATTTGCATGAGTTATTTCATTATTTTATGTCGAAATTCTTCGCAAACGAACTTTGATTTACGTGTTTTACATTTTGGCGTGAAGTTTTCGCGTGGGAGGCATGCTGGCCATTTCGCGTCAAGGCCATTCCGCTCGCTGTCCATTTTGCCTGACCAAGTACGCTAGCCATTTTGCGTCAAGTGAACGTACTTGGCCAAGAGAAATGGACAGCAAGCTGAGTTTGTGATCAACATGGAATCGATACGGTGGGCACCGAAACCCCCATGATTCACACACTCAAGTCCACATCTGGTGGGAACGTGTAAACTCGGCTAGCACCCTCCAGTCCTTAATTGTGACTGGGTTGACATCGTTGACTAAGGGTACCGTGAACATGATTGAGCTCATTGCTTTCATGGCGTTTGCTTCAATCACTTCGTCCGACAGTTCACGCGCGGTGGATGGTGTTGCCTCCACTAAGTAGGTTTGGTCATGCATCTCGTCCGGTGATGCAAGATTTAGGGGGCAATGTCGATCAGCAAGTGTAGAATGAGGTTCAATGAGGGGGAACAAAACAACAGAGAAGTTTGGATGAAGATTCAAATTGCTTTACATCCTCATCTGAAGATATGAATCTACAATCGTGGTCCACATTTACCGTTGAGTGGTCCCCACTAACGTTGCTATGGGGTGGGGAAAACGCGCGCCACGGCCTTGTTTGTTTCCACGGCAAGGTCCATTGCCACAATTGCAGCCCTGTCCACGGCCTTGTCCGTGGCCTCCTGCTGCAACATCCCCACGAGGTACTGCTACTGCGGCTAACATCGCGGCCTCTTGTCGACTACCAACAGCCTCAGGGCACTGAGCCCTAACATGGCGTTGTTGCATGCAGTTGTGGCAGAGTTCGACGCGGAAGGCCGTGTTGTGATGCTCACGTGCCACATGCAACTAGTCATTGTCACGGTTACGCTTGTGGTTTGGGGTCTTGTGCCCACCAGTCTTCTTGACTGGAGGGTTTGCCGGCTGCTTGCCCTTGGCTCAGTCCCGCTGCCCAGCAGCTCCTTGAGCCCCCACAACATCCATGTGACCTTGCTGTGCACGCACGTTTGGTTGCGCTTCTGAGTAGTGCTTTGGGTTCATCGAATACACTTCACTCATGTAGTGCCGCAACACCCTCCAGATTGTCCAAGCCTTGTTGGTTGCCGTTTTGGTGGTCTTATCCTTCAACTTATTGCTAGACATACCGTCACGTAAATACTCTAGCAGCATGTACTCCTGGTACTTGAAGGCCTGAGTCCCATCGCCCTCGGTGAAGCTTTCGACTTCCTCCGCAAGTGCGGTGAACTCATTTAAGTAGGCTTCGAGCGAGCTACCGAGCTGCCTGAAGTCCTTGATCATATGGAAGGCACGCTGCGCCTCCTCACCCTGGGTGCACTTCTTACGCATGATCGTGCAGAAGGCCTCCCGCGACATGGTCTGCCACTCGAGGTGCGGCTGCTACGCACCCCACTCCTTGACCACATACTTGAAGAGCTTGTTTTCAAGCCGCGTCATGGTAAGGTCGTCCCACTGACTCAGTGGAGCCTTTTGGAAGCATAGAAAGTGCTCCATGCGATTCAGCCATTCGGTCAGCTTCACACCCTTTCAGGAGATCTAGACACTGTCAAGGAAGGACGCCTTCATGACTAGCCGCAAGGTTATCAAGGTAGGCAAGTCATCGCTACCACCAGCAGTGGCATCAACAGCCGTGGCGTGCTACGCTTGCTGTTGCTCCCGCACCTGTGTCACGCTTTGCAATGCCTTGTCAAGGTCGTTGCATCGGCGGCTTGCCTCATGAGCGGCCAGGCATTGTAGCTGGCGATTACGGTCCAGGTCTATGATGCCTTGTCTGACGTGGGCTTGCAGGTTGGTGAGTGCATACTTCAGCTCTAATGGCATCAAAGCATCGACGATAGCCTCTAGGGCTTCACGTTGTCGGTGTACCTTTACCCACTGTAGGAGGGTACGGTTCGCGTACACGCCTCCAAGAAGTCCCACCTTTTGGAAGAGGCTGTCGTTAGCAAGGACGCTCGAGTGGGCGCTGCCCTATCCCATTACGGCCACATTGTAGGAAGGGCGGTCCGCCCTCACTACCCCAAGTGGTGTCGTACCTCCACCGTCGGTGGTGATCTTCAGTCGGCCCGTCGCCCTAGATGCAAACTCAGCAAGCCTGCGATGGTCATCGTAAATTGCCTTCTTGGTGACGTTGTCCGGCTCATTCTTGTAGGAACTTCCCGTGTGGCTACTTTCGGTACCTTTGCTGCTCTTGGCAGCCTTGCTGCTCTCGGCAGCTTGTAACGATCCAGCGAGCATCTTGCCCTTCTCGAGCGATTGGCTCAAATTCGCCACATGCCGATGGAAATGATCGTGATCCTTGCCACCTTCGCCATTGTCGGCGTCATGCTCTTCCTTGGAGTCAACTCCCGGGTGGTCTTCCTCAAGCACATTGTCCGTTTCGTGGGGGTCATCCACGTTTGCATCGACATGCTCATCAAGCAGTTTTGTGGCTTTTGCACGCTTCTCGGTGTCACAGGGGTTGGCGCCGGATGCCTTTGTTGGTATGGTTGCCTTTGGTTTGGCAACTATGCTCACAGTGGTGCCTCCCAAAATTTGGAGTCTGTCGAGGTCCTGTGATGAGGTCGTCAACACCTTGCCCTTGTTGGTCTTGGATGGTCCGGCACTTGCCATTTTGTCACCCGTGCAACTAGCATGTGAAGACCGTTGTGAGGATCACCCCACCACTTTGAGGTGATTTTTCCTACCAAAGTCTCCTTGCTCTCATGATTGGTGAGGAAATCATAAACTTGATTTATGATTTCCTAGGCCACCACGGCCAGCACAACTACGTGGTTTAAAAAGACTATCTTTCTAGGCGGCCACGGTTCGGCACACGCACGTGGATTTTTAGGCAAAACCCTAAGCCGTGACTCTCAGCACTAGGAAAGCTAAGAAAACATAGAGATACAAGCAAGTACAAGATTAATAAGCTATAACTCTCAATATACCTTTTCCCAATATTGGGAAAAGGTATTGCCCCAACTTTTGGTTGAAGAGGAGGAGAGGGAGCCTTGAGAAGAAGGGAAAAGTACATGGTTTTTGGGGATGGGTACTCCCAATCCCGTCAAACAATGTTTCCCCAAGTCCACTGGGATGTAGTAGAGGTTGTGGAGAAGAAGCCCTAAAACTTAAAGCTCTTCTCCCGCTTCCTAACACACTTTACGACCCTTCAAATGTTGAAGTGTAGATGTCGTAGTCCCTTCTAATGTTTATGCTGCTGCTTGCAACTACAGGCGACATTTTATATACGTCATAGCCACGGTTTCCGTCGAACCCTTTATCGCGGGGGTTGTCTCACTCTAAGAACCACTAAAACAGGCTGGAACCTCCAGATTCTGCTCTGAAGTCATGGTCGGAGTTCACATAATGGCATTCTCACTCTGCGTCAGGGGTTTATCCCCTTTGCAGGACTGAGGGGCAATCTTCATCAACGACTCAGAGGAAGCAGACTCGGATGTTTCGAGTCTCCGGAGGCCCATTTCCATTTTTAGACTTACCCTGGTTTTGGGACCAATACAGAGGGTTTTCACCTCGAACTCGTGCATTTGCATGAGTTATTCCATTATTTAATGTCTAATTTTGTTACAAACAAACTTTGATTTACGTTTTTTATGTTTTGGCGTGAAATCGTTGCGTGCGAAACACGCTGGCGATTTCGCGCCAAGGCTCTCTCGTCTCTCATCCCTCATCCCCCTCCCTCGTCCTTGCTTGCTCGCTTGCCAGGAGGGCGAGCAGGGGCTAGAGCACGAGGCCACGAGGCCTTGCCCTCAAGGCCCTCGTGGCCCCTCAGCCGCCGATCGGGCTGAGGACGCGATGGGCAGCTGGCGGCTGGCCGGCTGGTGGCGGGTTGGTCACTTGGCCGGCTGCCTGCCGTCCAGCCGGCCGACAAAGAGCTGGCCAGCGGCTTGCAAAGTGCTGGCTGTCGGCCAGCCCTCGCTGACGCGAAGGTTGGTGTGCAATGACCCCTCGCTTCAGCGAGGAGGGAGTGCCAAACCAGCCCTCCTGTTACAAATTCGATGACCAGTGTTAAAAATGACCAAATACATATGTACAAGTGTTGATTTACAAATGAGACGTAGTCGGGGTCGTTGGGTCTATCGTCGAGCGACGCGTGTGAAGTCGCGTCCTGAGTGGTCGGATCAAGAAGCTCCCCTGAGGAATTCGGGGGCTTCGAACATCGACAGCGAAGATGCAAGATGCATCTTTATAAATCGTGGAATTTCTTGATGTGTCGAGAAGTCGACCGGACGTCATCCCACTTCAGTCATCAATTTTTGAAAGTTGTGAGAAGGTGCAAGAAGGTTCGTTTGAGGGCGAGGGCAGTTGGTTGAATAGCCATCAACGGTCAGAGTGAAAATTGAAGTCTCGACGCACGGTGGGCTATTTTTTTAAAGACATAAATGTCCACTCAGAGGACATTTGTGTCTGGCACGTAACAATTCCCCCCTTTTAGCTGCAACGTCCCAGCGTGATAGACGTGGCCCGGTGACTGCGGTAGTATCCGTCGATCAGGTGATCAATGTTTCGGAAGTTTTCTTAGGGTTCCCAACTGTTGTGCTTGGCGTCGTGACTGTGCCACTTGACAATACATTCTGTCATTTTACTACGTCACTGATGGCGGAGGATTTCCTTAATGTCATACTCTGTGTCCTCGTCCACTTCTGTAGGAGGGGGGGCACATCCTTGCTTGGGAAGTTCTCTCCAAGGTCTCGGTAGTGCTTCGTCTACTCATATGGAACACTAAATGAACTTGCATAGTGTCGAGGAGTTTGGTTCGTGCGACCATAGGGGTTTGCATGCGCTCAATCTGAAATGGGCCAAACCATCGGGATTTGAGCTTCAAACACTCAGCTTCATGGAGTTTGATGTTCCCCAAATCGAGGAGAAAGTTTTCACCTGTGCAAACACATTGTCGCTTCGATCTCAGTCCAGTGCTCGTTTCATAATCGCGTGTGTCTTTGCAAGTGTTTTCCGTGTTTCTTCCCAAATGGAGAAGTCGAGACGCTGTTGCTCTCGCTATGTAGTCCAGCTGGTGTCATGGGAAGTTTGCCGTAAACCACATAGAACGGAATTTTACCCGTTGCGGTGGAGGATGCTGAATGGGCGATTTTGGCTGTCGGGAACATTTGTGCCCAATACGTCCCCTGGGGTTTGTGTAGTGTTCATGGAAGTTGTTCGAGCTTCTGATTGGTCAGCTTGATTTGGCCGTCGGTTTGAATGTGGAACGTCGTTGAAAGCTAGTTCCGACTGCCATAGTGAGTCATTAGCTCACGCAAGAAACGACTGGTAAATGGATCGTCCCTTACTTGTGATGGTTCTTGGCACACCGTGCAGCTGTACGATGTGGTTTAGAAACATTCATGTTGTTCCTTTCGTGCTGAGGATGGTCATCGCTGGAAAAAAGTTGGACATTTTGGAAAACCTGTCGAGAACCACAAGGATTGTGTCATATCCCTAGGGTGTGTCTGGTAATCCCGTCACAAAGTGCATGGAGATGTCGGCCCATGGTCCGATCGGAATGGGGAGTGGTTACAGAAGTCTGGGAGGCCGTGTACGGCAAGATGTTTGTCACAGACACGTTTTGTAGGATTTGCTTAAGTTGGCCACGTCGGATTGCATCTTGTCCCACCAGCAATTTTTTGCAAGCTTCTTCAGCATCTTGTCTTCTCATGACTGCCCACCTGGACCGGTGTCATGGCATTCTTCAAGCAGCATACGACAAAGCTCATCGTTTAGGGGGAAGACCACCTAGCAAATGAATCGTCGCCGACAATAGGGCGCTTTGTACAAGAGCTTCGTTTTTTCATATCCACCATGCTGGTTGTAGCCTCGTGTGAACAACTGCTTGAGATACAAATCTCGCTGCAACTGTACCATTGCTGCCTCTGCCAACAGATCTGGTCGGCAACTGAGCACGTCTGCTGGGTTGGTTTTGCATTGTCGGTACTCGATATCGTAGTTGAACCCAGGTTTGAGGAATTCCAACCATTGTGTTTGACGTCGACTGAGGTTTGGCTGTGTCTTCAAATGTTTCAGCACATGATGATTGGTGCATACAATGCATCTATGGCATTCAAGGTAGCACCGCCATGTCTTAAATGCATGCAATACCGCCAGCATCTTCTTCTCGGGTATGCCGTGGTTGAGTTCCGGTCCTCATAGTTCTCGTGACATGTATGCAACCGGTTGCTCTGTGTTGCCGTGATCTTGCAGGAGGACCACGCCAATGGCACGATCTCAGTATTCCTATCCATGACGTAGTCCACTACTAGATCGGCTAATCGCAGGGCTGGCACCCATGTCAAAGCGTTCCTCCAAACTGGCCAATGTTTCCTGCTCAAAGCTTCTGCACTGCCAATTGTTTTCTTTTTGAGTGAGGTCAAAGAGATGCACTGACACTTTGGAGTAATCCTGTACGAAGGGCCCATATTCATTGCAGAAGCCAAGAAAAACTTGAATGTCTGAAACGTGGGTCAGCGTCCGCCAATAAGCAATTGCTTCCACTTTTTTTTTATCCATGGTGATCCGTCCGCCGATGATGACATGACCCAAAAACTTGATGGAAGGGCAACCAAAGTCACACTTTGAGAGTGTTTTGAAAGATTTCTCTCGTTGTAAAACTTTGAGAACTTTTCTGTGATGTCCATTGTTCTCCTCCGGGGTGCAACTGTACACCAGGTTGTTGTCGAGATGTATCATGACGAAATCGTCGAGGTTGTTGGTTTTTTCAAACCTCTCATTCTCTTCTGTTATGTCTTCCTGACTTGTGTACATTGGCATGCAGATGACTGACGGCGAGATGCGACGCTGGTGGAGCATCATCCGTTAGAGCCGATGCATGCTGAGGTCTACATGCGTCTTTCTGGAGCATCTTCCCTCGGCGTGAGAGGCACTCAACTCCATCAGCTGACCTCCACAGCAGTCACACCGCTACACAAGCAACCCATCGCGTCGTGATGACAGTGATATTCACTCCTACAGCCGAGGGCAAACTGGCTAAATTGCCCTGCTCCCAGTGGATATTCTCAAACCTTTAAACAGCTTTGACCACTCTCGCGAACCTACGAACAGAAGTGTCATGACCTTTTTGTCGACTTCTCGACGACTCTTGACAAATTTGGATCTATAAAGATGCATTGTGCATCTTCACCGTCAATTCTCAAAGATCCCCAACTTCTTGGCGGACCTTCTCTAATCCAAGCACTCTCAACGCGACTCCACACGCGTCGCTCGACATTCAACCCAACGACCTCGACTAAGCTTCTGACGGAATTCGTCACTTGTATACTTATTTTTGACCATTCCGACACTTTTCATTGAAGTACACTTACCTCGAATTATTAATTCCTCAAGTATCCCAAATTTGAAAGCACATTTTTCCTCGCAACTTCTACCTATTCACCATCTACGCTCTGTTCGGCGTAACACTTGGTATGAGAGCACAGCGGTGCTTGAGAGGCATCTAACTACGTCACCCTTCTGGATGACTACCTTACACAAGTCTCCAGCACATCTTGCGCATCTAGACTTTGCAGACTTTGCGACTACAACGTGAGGCCAGCGAGCGCAACTGAAAAATACCAACGGGCCCTCGGCAACGACTTCGGTGATGCAGGAGCAAAACGTGCCGATGCACGCGAACCCTGAAAGGACAGAAAATCCTAGCATAGCAAGCTTTACGACAGCTGGAACAACTCCTACGGCTTTGGCGACCAATCCGGTCATGGATCCGACAGGGAAAAACCAGTCGCCCCTACCAAGAGCCTCGACGACGATAGCAAGGACGACAGGTGGCAATGGACGACAGGCGCGGATCATCGAGGAATTGGCAAATATGATCTTAGCCCTCAAAGGAATCAACAGCCACCTGCTCTAGCAACTCAATGTCGCGATGGAGGCTCTTCGCATCGCAAGCATGCGTAAGGCGGTGCTCGTCAAGAGAGATTCCCAACTCTCGAGCAAACCCAAGATTTGTCCGGCTCTTCCAGAACTGTTTAAACTTGCAAGCTCAAAAGGACCGACAGTTCGGATGTGGCTGACAAGTTTGGAGCTCTTTTTACACCGCAAGTGGGGCCGACGGCGATCAAAAGAAAATCGGCCTCACTTCCGTACTTTTGCGTGGCACGGCGTGAAGCTGGTGGTCCAACGTGAAGGCCATAAAACGCGAGCAAGAGACTGGCGGAGCATCATTAACAACTCATGGCGCCCATCCAACATCACCAACTACAGCCGTTCTACCCTTGGAGCAGATCAACCCACAGTTGCAAGAGACGCTGACACCACCAACGGACTGGAACAAATTCTCACGCGCAATGCTGGCACGCTTTGCACAACTGAATAGAATATCTGACGTGCAGTACAAAATCGAGCGTCTGCGTCAGCCGTTCAAGATGGCAAAGTACACGTAGAGATTCTGTGAGATCATTATCGAAGCAGACATTATCCTCGATAGACTCTCTTTTCACTACAACAATGACCTCAAGCAAGATATCTGGCGAGAGATCGCCATTTTCGGCACGTAGAACGACTTGCCGCGGATGATCCCAGTAGCAGGAAGGATCGACAGCGTCGACTACAACGCTCGGATCCAGGAATCCTATGGCTGGCGACCTCCTAACCACAGTTATCGTGGAAATGGGAGAAACTAGTCGACGGACTCCCCGACTCCGATGGAAGTGGATGACGTGGACAAGAGATATACACAAACCTGCTAGAACGGCAAAAAAGTCGGGCACATTGCTCAAAACTGTTGAAACAAGCAGTAGGCCAAAATGGGGGGGAAGTCGTAGAAAAATGAGTCGGGAAACAACAAGGCGCAGGAGTAAAAGGCGCAACTCTTGTCTGTGAGGAGCAATCTACCCAGAACGATCGCCCATCTGAATGGCCCACATCACCGCATAGGGATTCTGAGATCGCAAAGTTTGAAGAGGGGTACGAGGATGATCAACTAGCGATACTGCTAAAAGTTGATTCTCGAGGATGCAGAAGTCGTAGAATGGTACCGGCACTATTGGATGGAGGAGCTACACACAGCTTCGTAAGCAAGGACATGGTTCGTAAGCTGGATTTTCAGACCGAACCAGGGGTGTTTGATGGAAAAATAGTCGACGGGAAACTACAGATACGGAGACTCCAAAAACCACTACGAGTACAAGTAGGAGATCTTCGGGATGTAACAGTCTGGAGGTCTTGTACAATGAGCGATCAAAAATTCATCCTCGGATGAGATTTCTTGTACCGGCACAATTCACAGGTCGACTGGAACAGCGGTGTCATTTACATGAAGATTGATAGCACCAAACAACTTCTCCGTGTAGGATTAAAGCCAGCTGCGAAAGGAACAGAGATGGAAGCAGCACAAGAAGCTATAAAAGCCAAAAAATGACAATCGGTGCAACCGATACCGCTCAACGTGGCCAAGTACTGTATATGACGAGGGGCATATGCCTGGCTCGTACATCTCAAGCCAATGGGAGAAGCGGAAGTGGCAGCAACTGACTCATCATCGACCTCATCAGCGTTATTGGCCTTGACAGAGTTCGCGATAGTACGCAAAGGGTTTGCATCGCTCATCGAGGAGTTTGCGGACATCTTCCTCGACAAACTCCCAAAGCCCTTACATCCCCAACGAGACATCGACCATCGCATGAAGCTGAAGCTGGACAGTAGACCTACCGTCCGAGGGACTATCGGATGAGCGATCGCAAACTGACTGAGCCAAACGAGGAGCACGACAAGATGCTCCGTCAGGGGTGCATCCGCCCTACCACGTCACCATACGCCGCAACGGTACTATTTATGAAACCAAAAACTAGCGAGATGTGGATGTGCATGGATTATCGGGCTTTGGACGACGCTACCAAAAAACTGCCACCCTCTCCCTCGCGCCGACGAACTTTTGGACCAACTTCGAGGAGCCCAAAGTTTCAACAAAATCGATTTACACAGCGAATATCACTAAATACGCGTGGTAGCCACTGACATCAAGAAGACTACATTCCAAACTCGCTATAAGCACTTCGAGTTCACGGTTATGCCATTTGGATTCCCAAACAACCTACCGACATTCATAGAGGCAATGAACAACATTTTCCGTCCGTACATCGACGACTTTGTCGATGTGTACCTCGACGATGTTTTGGTGTACAGCCGCACCCTGGACAAGCACGATGGACACCTCCGAGAAGTTCTCAACGCTTTACAAAGAGAGAAGTTTTTGGGAAAAGTCTCGAAATGTGACTTCGGTCGTCGTTCCATCGAGTTTTTGGGTCATGTCATCAACGGTGGACGGATCACCATGGATCCGAAAAACTCAGGAGCAGTCGCAGAATGGCTGACGCCGACTAACGTTTGAGAAGTTCAAGTTTTTCTTGGATTTTGCATTTATTAGCGACAATTCGTAAGGGACTACGTGCGAGTGCTAGCGTGTATTTCTGACCTCACTTGAAAAGAAAATGAGTGGCGGTGGGGAGACGGGGAACATGAAGCGTTCACCACATTACGGAACGCTCTGACCTCGGCGCCAGCCCTACAATTAGCCGATACAACAAGCAACTATGTCATGGCTACGGATGCATCAAATGGAGCCATTGGCGTGATTTTTGTGCAAGGTCACTGCAACGGCGAACAACTAGACGCATACATGTCTCGAGAACTACAAGGGCCGGAACTCAACTACGCAGTCCACAAAAAGGAGATGCTAACAGTCGTGCACGTGTTCAAGACTTCGCGTTTGCTACCTGGAGTGTCGCGGATGCATCGTGCGTACCGCCCACCACTTGTTGAAACATTTGAAAACGCAAGTGAATCTCAGCCGATGTCAATCCCAATGGATGGAGTTCCTTGAATCCGGGTTTGACTGAGAAATCGAGTACCGACTAGGATAAACCAACCTAGTGGTCGCACTCAGCTGTCGACCATATTCAATGACCGACTTGGAAACCCTACGACTACATCGAGACCCTTACACTGAGCGATTGTTTGCAAGGGGCTACGACTAGCATGGCAGATATGATAAAACCAAAATCTTGTACGACGCACCCTACTGGCGACATCACTTCACTCGCCAAGTAGTCGTTCCTTCGAACGAAGAGCTTTGTGGTATGCTACTTGAAGAGTGCCACGACATCGGTCCAGATGGACACTTCCGAGAGGACAAGACGCTGAAGAAGCTCGTGAAAAACTATTGTTGGGACAAGATGCAATCCGACGTGGCCAACTTCTACAAAACTTGCGACACATGTCAGCGACAGAAATCGAGTCGCACGAAGCCTCTCGGACTTCTGCAGCCGCTCCCCTTTCCGACGGAACCATGGGGAGACATCTCCTTGGACTTTGTCACCGGATTACCAGTCACACCCGAGGGATATGACGCCATCCTTGTGGTCGTCGACAGTTTTCCAAAGTGTCCCACTTCATCCCAACAATGACAATTGTCACCACCTGAGGAACAACATGATTGTTTCTAAACAACGTTGTGTGCCTACACGGCGTACCGAGAACCATCACGAGCGACAGAGACAATTGATTCATCAGCCGTTTTTGGCGCGAAATGATGACTCGCTACGGAAGCAGAATCCAACTTTCAATGGCGGTTCATCCTCGAATCGACGGTCAAACCGATCAAAAAAATCAGACGCTCAAACAAGTGCTTCAAACATTATGTGAACCTCATGGGACAAATTGGGCACAAAAACTCCCAGCAGCCAAAATTGCACATGATTCAGCAATTTCCACCGCAATAGGTAAAAACATAGTTGAACTAGTGTATGGCAAACTTCCCGCCACACTAGCCAAACTATAGAGTTGTAAGAATATCCCAACAGTCGACATGCAACTACAAGACTTCACCACCGTCTGGGAGGACGGTGGTTTCTAGACAAGAAAACCACCAGTGGTTTTCTTTTCCACCTTGTGCCGTGGGTAGCGGCGTTTGCATGCTTTATACCCCGTTGTTGTGCCGGTCAGGGGCGGCATATGCATGTTCATTATTTCAGTTAGTGTTCAACACAAAAAAAAGGAAAGACGGTACACTCTCGCGAAGACACAAGTAGCGATGAAGCGAGCAGCTAACCGACATCGCAGCGACGACATCTTCACCACTTGCGACAAAGTCCTCCTCAGCTCGGTGAATGTCAAGCTCCGTGGATCCGACTGTTCAAAGCTCAAACCCCGATGGCTGGGACTGTTTGAGATCGAGCGCATGCAAACCCCTTTGGTGGCGCGACCCAAACTCCCTGATACGATGCAATTTCATCCAGTATTCCATGTCAGCAAACTCAAGCACTAGCGAGACCCCGGAGAGAACTTCCCTGGGAGGGATGTCCCTCCTCCGCCTCCCGTTCAAGTGGACGAAGACACGGAGTACGTCATCGAGGACATCCTCGGCTATTGACGACGAAGAAAGACGACATAACATCTCGTAAAATGGCACGGCTACGACGACGCGCAAAACAGCTGGGAGCCCTACGACAACCTCTGAGACGTCAATCATCTCATTGACAGCTACTACTGCCGACTCCGGGCCACTACACGCGCGCCGGGACGTCGTAACTAAAAGGGGGATGTGTTTCGTACCAGATGTACACGAGTCCCTAAACTTTTGTAGTGGGCATTTTTGATATTACACAAACAACCAATCGTGTTGCAAAGACTGCGAGATTCACTCCGACGGCCGAGGGCAAAATGGCCAACTAGCCCGCCCCCAGTGGATATTCCTGAACCTTCTGACAGTTTCGACTACTCTCGCGAACCAACAAACAGAAGTGTCACAACCTTTCGGTCGACTTCTCGACAACTCTCGACACATCTGGATTCATCAAAATGCATCGCGCATCTTCACCGTTGATTCATGAAGACCCCCAACTTCTCGGAGGACCTTCTTGAGTCCGACCACACTCATGAGGCGACTCCACACACATCACTTGACATTCAACCCAGCGAACCCGACTATGCTTCATTCGTAACTTGTCACTTCTATTAATATGTTCGACCATTCCGACACTTGTCATCGAAGTACACTTACCGCTATTTATAAGTTGCTCAAGTGTCCCAAATTCTACATCATGTTTTGCGTTGCAAATTATACCTGTTTACCATCTACGTTCCGTTCGGTGTAACAGCACAAGTTTCCCAAATTCTAAATTGTTTTCTGCCCCGCAAGTTCTACCTGTTCTCCATATAGGCTCCGTTCGGCATAACAATCAAAGTACACCTATGAAAAATACAAATCATCACATTTTCTTGACTCTAATTATCTTGTGCTCTGTACCTCATCCCTCTGAACCACCTATGTTATTCTTGGAGTAATACTCTGCTTCGCCATGTCTAGAACACAGATCTGCTTACTGTTACAAAACTGGGCCTGAGCCTGTGAGCATTTTGGAAATGGGGGATTCGATCAAGGTCTTGCCCCTTGAGGCCGGCTAATTCCTAGATTGCCCCCATTTTCGGCCGACCATGTCTGAGACGCCCCCATTCTGAGAAAAAATGGCTAGGTCACCCCCATTTGAAAAAATTCTGGCTAGGTCGCCCCCATTTTTATTGTTTTCCCAACTTGCCCCCATTCTGAGAATTATGACTACGTCGTCCCATTAATGGGCGCGACTTAGCCAGAAGTTTCTGAAAGTGGGGGCAATACGTCAATAATGTTTCATCCTTACTGGGCTTCCTAGCCATAATTCCCAGGAGCACCGAAAGTGGGGGTTGCGTATTTATAAATTTCCGGTATGGGGGCGACCTAGTGATTTTTCTCAGAATGGGGGCGCCTCAGACATGGTGGCGACTTACAAAGTCGCCCCCTTGAGGCGGGTGCTGGTCAGGCCAAGATATGGCCGCGGCTTCCTCTTTCCCCGACCAAGGTAGAGTCGCGGTGTGCCGAGCGGGGGGGGGGGGGGGGGGG
>SZWC01002780.1:9396-21647 GCA_023375785.1 Penium margaritaceum | reverse complement strand
ACACACACACACACACACACACACACACACACACTACGGTCGTGCAAATGTCAGCAAGCACAAGAACTTTTGTACGAAACATCACAACAATAATATCACACCACCTCATCCTCCTCTTCAACCTGGTCTTCTGTTAAAAGCAGTTCCCCCACGTGTCACTGTGCCTCACACTGGAAAGCAGGCGTGAACACACTAGGGAACATGGTCTTTGCCCATGCCGCCTTCACATATTTACCTGTCCTTCACGTACTCCCATGCACCAAAGAACCAGCTGCATGCCTCCTCCTTGAGGATGGGCACGCCCACTGTGATTGGCAGTCCCTCGTGTGTGCAGGTCGTGCTCCATGTGATGCACTACTCCTCAACTTTGTTTTTGAATAGACGCATGAGTCCCACATCGCATGGTTGCGCTTTGGAAGTGCAACTGGGTGGGACGCAGTAAGTTCGCATGTGGGGGTAGTTGTGCATCAGCCACTGCTGGAAAGATGCACACGGATGTTGACACCAGCCATCCATGATTAGAAGCATGTTGGTGTCGCTCTCGGCCATGTGCATATCAGTGCACATGCGCTTGTAGTACGGCTGCACAACTACGCAAATCCATTCGCTAGCAGTCTCACCTTTTGCCCAGTGGTTGGACGTGATTGACAAAAGAAACCCAGTGTCAGCAAGCATGCAAGAGATGGGGCCACACGGCAAGCACCTCTTTGACTTCGCGCTGAAAATGAGCTGCAAAGGAAGCATTTTTCCAGCCAAACGGCAGGCAAAAAGCTCAGTCATCTGCCCCTTATCATCGAGTCTCAAGCATTTCCCCGTCATTGGAGCCCTTTGGAGCAAAGGTGTAACTTGCTGGCGGCATGAGCTGTATGCTGGTGCGGTCGCCGCTGAAGATAAAGAATGGATTGATGTTGTAAAGAGAGATCATCACACTGACGCGCTGATGCATTTTAAAAATCTTTGCCTCCCAATCAGGAGGAACCTTTTGTGTAGCCGTTGTGCCATACATCCACGACCACCCCAATTCCTGGCGCACAATAGTGAGAATCCACTGGCGCCCAAAACCACGATGGCCAAGCTGCTCCAATACTTCCGGTGCAAAACATGCAAAGACCCCGCGGATTTCCTTGTGAATAATCTTGCTGTTGAGGGCATTGCCGGCAGCACGAGCGTCGTTGAGATTTTTTCTTCATCTCCTCCACAATCTCAGGACGGGTGGCCAACCACGCCCTCTTCCCTTGATAGCCGTGCTTCCTCTTTTGATTCGTCGAGACTGGTGCCGTTGCAGTTGCTTTAATGGAAAAGAGCACGACATCCTTGTACTGAGGCTTGAGGAAGACAAATCGAAGGAATGTTTCTGGCTCAAATCAGCCAGCAACGGTGGAGGGAGAGAGGCGGTCGTAGATACAGAACCCATATGGGGTATGAAAGGTCGCTGGCAGATGTTTCACAGTACTGTACGCCACCTTATGCTGCTTCATCGCCTTGTAGATGGTGCAAAAGTGACCGCTGGCGAACCAGTCACAGTACAGGCCCTGTTTGGCGGAAGATGATGCGTCACTGCCGCTGTCAGAGAACGTTGAACAAGACAGCTGCAGCGCCACCACTTCAGTGTCCATGCTGCCGTCATTCTGCTGCTCGCTATCACTGCTGCCATGCCCACTCACGCTGCCGTTGCTGCTGCTGCTGTCCTCGTCGCTTGACACAACGACATGCAATGCATTGCTGTTACTGTCGGCGGTGTCAACATGAAGAGGCTTGTTCACGAGGATGGCTCCAGTACGCATGTGGGTGATAGGCGCAGCACGCTGTGGTGGCTCCTCCTCTACCACCCGCACCTTTCTCTTCTTAGCGTAGGTAGCTGGTTGCCTCTCAGCGGTAGGCGTCATGGACGACTGCTGCTGCATTTGCTTGCAGATGCCAGCAGCCTCATGATCACGTGGATAGCCGATGCCACCATCCACACGTTGCTGCCATGCCGTTTCAGGCGGTGCGCAGAGGATGAGAGGAACGGTGCTGGGAATAGTCAGAGGGGAGGCGAGTGTAATGCTTGTCTCCTCGGGGTAAGTGTCAGTGAAGTTGCATGCCGGCTGGGGATCTTTGGTGTCATAAAAATGGAGGACTTGGACCTTTTGAGGCCTACCTACAGGCCTCTTTGGAGGTTGCTGACGTGCGGGCGGTCCATGGCGGACGGCCTCAGTAATGCGTCGTGCACGCTCCTCCGGCGTGACCCGCAGCGAAAAGTGGTCCGTGACTGTGGAAGGTGGAGATTCGGTGACAGGACTGGTCACAGATTGCAGCTTACAGTGTTTCATCTTGATTTGGCCTGTCACTTTTCAAATTTCAGGGAACACGATCCCATTTGGCAGACAAAGCTTGGAGGAAGCGTTCAGGGGTACACGCGTCAAACGATGCCATGAAAGTGGATTTTCCGATGCACACGTGGCAACCCTGTACACAACAGAAGGACAGGCTACCGCGCACCCAGGGCAGCCGGTGAGACGTTCGTTGTTGCGAGATCACGCGCCCACCGGAGACAAACAAGTTCGTCGCAAAAAATAAAGATGCGATGTTTCCGTTCAACAAATTTCAATGTATAACCCACAATAAGCTACCCTAAATTGTAAGTTAAAATGTAAAAAAAGTATATACATATACATATATATATATATATATATATGTATACACACACACACATACATGTATATCAAGCACAGTAGTGTATACAGCATCCTGACAATGGCTACCGAACACATTCCCACATGTGCGGCTTGTTGGAAGACGTGGGAATCTAGGCATGTGGATGGGTTCATCCAGACCTTCTCACCTGTGGTCCCGTTTCCCGCCGATGACGACCAGGCCATCATTGCCATGGATCTAGTGGCCTCGTCAATCCCCAATAGCACACCTGGTCATGTGCTTGAATCAGTCCCCACTGGCACACATGCTCCTGTGTCTATGTAAGTATCCACTGGACCACCTGGCCATGTGCCTGCGTCGGTCTCCTGGTCTGTCCCTCAGTGTCACCCTGTCAGTTCCCCTGCGCCTGTCCATCCGTCTCCTACAACCTGGCCTCTGTTTTTGCCTGCATGTATGCAGTCCCAACGGTTACTTTTGAGGCAGACTGGAGTGAGGTCCACCCAGCGCGCCCTTTTGGCCATGAGCTGATCTCTTGTGAATTTTTAGCTGCTAGTGATGCCATAGCCAACGTTGTCATAATCAGATACACACCTGATGTGTGTTGTTCTAGCCACGCGGTGTTCCCCTCCAACGGTGCCTAATTCAGTCACGTTGAAGTAAGCAATATTAGTAGAGGACGCGGCTTTGTGGTGAGCGTCTTACAAGGTTGAGCTTAGAGCCATCCGAGAGCATGGTAACAAAGAGCTTGTTAACTCTCCGCCTTGGAAAAAGGCCATACGGACCAAGTGGGTCTTTTGCAAGAAGATCAAGCCTGATGGAGCACCGGATCTCTTGAAGACCTGCTTGAAGGCCAAGGGCTTCTTATAGGTTGAGGGTGTCGATTTAACCAACACCTTTGCATTTGTTGGTGGTATGAGTAAAACTTGTGCTCTGTTTAGCCTTGTTAGTGAGTATGACTAAGAGCTACACCAGATGGATGTAAAAAAACAAATCCCTTCACAAATATATGGAGGAGGATATCTACGTAGTCTAGCCACCTGACGTTGAGATTGGTGACAAGGTCTAGCACTTGTGGAGGACCCTTTATGGCCTTAATCATTCATCTTGGTGCTGGAGCCAGGAGATCACTTGCACACTGTATTGTGCCATGTATGTGTAGAGTGATGCCAATCCGTCCCATCTTCTTCATGCGGATGGATGAGGACTTCATCACCATCTTGTTCTATGTTGACATTCTCTTCACCGTGTCACCTTTCATGGAGGTTGTGAAGAAGGACAAGGCAGTCCTCCAAGCTGCCTACAAGATGAAATGATTTGGTCCTACAATTGAATTGAATTTCTTATGATGGAGATCATCACAGATGGAAACTCATATTGCACCGGGCAGGCTACACTCGCATTACGAGATCGCATTGCAGTTGTCTCCCCATAGCCTCGCCTCCGCTCGCACCAGATGGGCATGATACCTTCAAGGTTAAGGATCCAGTACAGCTCGGGAACACAATGGATGTGATCCTGTACTTGTGCCTCATTGGCTCTCTCATGTACTTTCCCATGATCACTCAGCCCAACTATGCTTTCATTGTGAACCTCCTTGCACAGTTCTCATATTGTCCTCAAGCCAGAGTTGTTCATGTAGCTATGCGAGTGGTTTGATAGGTGGTCTGCAAACCGTAGACAAGAATCAGCTTCGTTGGTAGTACCATACTGATCTTTTTATTCATTCAAACTAATTAGGTTTCATTCTCCCATGAGCACCACCATAATTCTGAGTTAACTGGGCGAATCACTTGTCTAACTTTGAAATTCTAACTTCCATACCGAAAGAAATAGCAAAATGGGAACTGATCTCTCTCGACTCAATGGAGGGCTCACGTCGAGCATCGAGCTCTAGTCGAGTGCTGAGTCGAGTGCACTCTGACAAGTCAACAGGCTTGCTTTGTTGACACGTCAAAGTTCGCCCGCCCTAATCAGCCGCTCACTCGCTCGTCCGAGGTGGCCATCACTTGACGACTAAAATCTACGAGCTGTCAAAAGCCGTTTTATTGACGTGGAGAGCTATCGATGAGGGCCTGAAAAGGACTGTGGACGCAATCAAGTATCTAGTGCTAAAACAGGTCTGCTATGGGAGAATCACAACAACAAAAAAGAGGGCAAAAATTGGGTGAATTCAAAGATCACTTAATGCGTTAAAAAAAAAGTGAACGAATACAAGAATCAGTACGGTATGTTGAGTTGTGTGATCGTGCCCAAGTACATCACAGAGCCAATAAGGCACAAGTACAAGGTCACGTCCACTGTCTTCCCCAGCTGTGATGGATCAACCACCTTCACGACATCCAATCCGTCAGGTTTTCTGGAGATGGAGGCTGTGGGAATTGCATGAAGGAGATCAACAAACCACTCCATACAACGTGGCCAGATCCGGCTCAAGAGCTAGTCCATAGAGGAAACTCTAGCTACTGTAGAAAATTTGCAAGGCACTAAAAAAAACACTCGGGACTCTGTGGCTGCTATCTAGCAGCTATAGGTGTGTAGAGCCACCTGAGAAGATGTGTGGTAGCTTCCTAGGGACACAACCACTGACTAGGCGTCAGTGCCAGGTCACACGGTGACGACAGTCACAAGTCGTACAGTCAACGACAAGGGTCTAGCTAGGATAAACAAGGCAAAGTGTCAGAATGCTTCAATAGCATTTGCAGAGAGAAATGACAAATGACAGGTTCATGGCATTAGTACCTGCCACGGCGCACTGCAGGTGTCGCACACGGCAGTGCAACATCTGTCCTAAAACTGACCCAAAACCCTTGTTTTGGCCGTAACTCTGCGCAGACATGTCAGAACGCTATGCCGTTTGAACCTAGACGTGCAGGATCACAAGCCGGACGCTACGAACGGTCACATGCACGCATCCAGCATCAAACGGTGAACACACAATGCAAAAGCATGCAATTTGGGCCCACAACCAATCCACCGATAAACTCCTGCGTGCTGCACAAAAAATGCAGGAGGTCACAGGTAGCGTCCAGAGCTCAAGAACGGTCGTCGGTCAGCTCCAAGCTAGTATTCCGCCACCAGATGACACACCGGTACCGCCAGGGTCCGCATCAGGGATCTGCATGAATATGGACACGGCCGAGTGGTCACAATAAACTGTACAGGTCGACAAGAACGTCACAAATCACAACACCACTATCCGCTGGTGCTACGACGCCAGCTGGGTCCACATCAGAAATTTACATGTGCATGGACACATCCGAGAGGTCACAATAAGTTGTATAAATAGACGGAGACGGCTCTAATCATAACACTTGCACTCACTTCGCACCCTAGTGCGCTTGCTGGCAGGACACCAGAAAAGAAGACACCAGAACTAGGAAGCTTTCTTTCATCTCCTTAAGCACGCCTCCAGATAAACAAGACTTTTGCCAAGAAGGCAATGTGACCACACCAAGCCTCTGCCATTGTTGTTACCATGCACATAACCCCCCTGAGAGAGTGCGTAGAAGCTTCCTAGCAATACAGCCGCTGACCGGGTGTCAGTGCCTGATCAGATGGTGACGACGGTCACAGGTCGTACACACAACGGCAAGGGTTTGGCTAGGAGACACAAGACACAGTGTCAGAATGCTTCAATATAGCATATGCAGAGAGAAATGAAAAATGACAGGTCCAAGGCATGAATACCTGCCGCGGCGCACGGCGGGTGTCGCACGCGGCAGTCCAAGCGCTGTCTTAAAACCGGCCCAAAACAACTGTTTTGGCCGTAACTCTGCGCACACATGTCAGAATGCTACGCCGTCTGAACCTAGACGTGCAGAATCAAAAGACGGACACTACGACTGGTCACATGCATGAATCCATCGACTGACAGTGAGCATACAATGCAAAAACATGCAAATAGGCCTCATTGCCAGTCCGCCAAAAGACGCCTGCAAGACATATAAGACTCAGTAAAGAGTCCCGGTGGCATCTGGGGCTCTGGAACAGTGGTCGGTCAGCTCCAAGCGGGTAGTCCGCCGCCTGTCGTTGCGCCGGTGTCACCAGGGCCGCCTGCCTCAGGGATCTGCACGAGTATGGACACGGCCGAGTGGTCACAGTAAACTGTACAGGAACAGCACAAAGTACAACACTCCCCCATGACCCGACGGTACGCATGTCCATACGCGTGCAGCACTGGTACAACCACATAGTGGGTGACACAGACAGATGAGACGCAGACGCACATCCCACATTCAACCACTATCACGCACGGGGCGCAGCCCAACAGAACGAATGGCCACCAGGAACTTTCTGCGGGCAAGTGCCTTTGTCAAGAAATCAGCACGCTGCAAGTCAGTGCCAACCCACATGATGGAAATCACGTGTCGCTCCACCAGATCATGAACAAAGTGATGCTCAACCGCAATGTGCTTTGTGAGAGCATGAAAAACACCAGAGTTCTCCGCAATGGCGAGAGCACTCTGGTTGTCGCAACGCAACACAATGGCGGGTACTGACTGCCCAAGCTCAAGAAACAAGCGCTGCAGCCAAACTGCCTCAGCAGCCCCTGCGCCCAAAGCCACATACTCTGCCTCCGACGAGCTACGTGCGATGCAGCCTTGCTTCCCGCTTCGCCAAGACGAAGCGGTACCACCAAGCAGAAACACGTAGCCAGTGCGACTGCGCCCATCAGGGCTCCAAGCCCAGTCGCTGTCAGTATAGCCGTCAAGGACTACCAAACACTGCCGACGAAAGCAGAGTCCGAGATACGGCGTGGAGACCACATACCGTACCACTCGCACAGCCGCGTGAAGGGCTCTCGCACGTGGAGCCTGCGATAACTGAGCGAGGAGGTTGACGGCGAACGCGATGTCGGGACGCGTGGTAGTGGCCAGGTACATCAGAGATCCGATAAGACGGAGGTACGAGGTCACGTCCATTGTCTCCCCCAGCTGTGTAGGGTCGTCCACCTTCAGAGCATCCTGCCCATCAGGTGTGAGTGGTGTGGAAGCAGTGGGCACTGCACCAAGGAGATCGCTAAAGCGCTCCCCCACGACTCGTGCGTATTGGGCCTGATGCAGCAATGGTGTGCGATGTCTGCGATCTCGCACGATCTCCATACCAAGAAACACCGATCCAGGACCGAGGTCCTTCATCCTATAGGCAGTCTGCATGATAGCCTTGGCCTCCTTCACGGCCTCCAGGGACGGAGACGCAATCAGAAGGTCATCAACATAGACCAGGATGGCGGTGAACCGCTCGGGTGTCGGTAGGATGAAAAGCGAAGGGTCTGCCTCGCTCTGTACGTACCCTGCGCGAGTCAAGGTGCCAGTGATCTCCCGGTTCCAACTCCTTGGAGACTGCTTGAGGCCGTACAAGGACTTGCGCAAGCGCCAGACCTTGTCACCGTCCTCAAAGCCTGGTGGTTGAGCCACGTAGATGTCCTCATCCAGAGAGCCATGGAGGAACGCGTTGTTCACATCCATCTTGTGTAGTTCCCAGTCATGCTGAGCCACTACACCGAACAGAGCTCGAGCTGACGTCATGCGGCCGACAGGGGCAAAGGTGTCAATACAATCAACTCCCTCAATCTAAGAGAACCCCTTGACGACCAAGCGGGCCTCGTAGCGTTCCAGTGAGCCATCCGGCTTCACATTCTTGCGAAAGACCCACTTGACCTGAATCGCCTTCCTCCCAGGGGGAAGGTCGACTAGCTCGTAGATTCTGTGCTCTCGGATAGCGCGAAGCTCATCCTCGCAAGCAGCTCGCCAGGCATCAGCATCCTGCGATGAGAAAGTCTCCCTCAATGTGCCCGGGTCAGGCGCCATAGAGGGGGAACTCTGCATGGCAAGTGCACACGCCTCAATGTCAGGCCTGATAGCCACGAGATCAGCTGCTGCGTCATAGGCGATATGGAACTCGCGAGTGACCAGGTCGTGCCCTATGGGGCACGCTGGGTGTACCTCTGAAAGCTCAGTGCAGAAACTCAGGCCTAAGGCCTTTGTGCCTGGATCACCGCTCGCGATGATGCGAGAGGAACGCTTAGGTCTAGGACCCGACGCTCGCTGAGCTCCGGAATCCAGTTGTTGAAGGCGACCACCCAACTCACGGGAGTAACCGGAGGTCGAGGGGCGCACCTCAGGCTCAGGAATAGGTACGACCACAGGGATAGGTACGACCACAGCTGGTGAGGACTGAGACGAGGCAGCCGGAGATGCCGTGCGAGGAGATGCGTGTGTGGGGGTCACACAGCTGGGGGTGACAGCGAGCAGGGCTGGCCCGGTCACTGAGACAGGAGTGTCAGCCAACGTAGGGACAGGAGTGGGCTAGACTGGGTCAGACGCCGGAGCAGGGGTGCCAGTAGACACAAGTGGTGATGCAGGAGGAGGCGTGAGAGCAGCGGTACCTGTGGGGTGTGAAACAGGCTGAACGAGCAGGATCTCTGGACCAACGGCAATAATTGCCGGATCATCAACTACTGGAGACTGAGAGGGGACTCGAGCGGACACATCAGCTTGACGAGGAATGGTCACTGGCGAAGAAGTCTCCCCCATCCGCCGAGGACCCTCACTGGAAGGGACATGGGCTGCAGAGAGGACTGTGATGGAAGTCAGATCACGGTATGTGAGTGACTAAAACAATAGCGCGTCACGGGACTCAATGACACGACGGCGAGTGGGGTGCCAAAAGAACTAGGCCTTCAACCGCGGGGAGATGCCGATGAAGGCACAAAAGCAACCCCAAGGGGAGACCTTGGACCCCTGCTGGTCCTTGGTGTACTACACGGAGGCCAGGGAACCCCAGAGGCGAGCGAGACGAAGATCAGCACGGTGGCCAAACCAGAGCTCGTACGGTGTAACATGATCCGAAAGCAGACCATGCGGGAGGCGGTTCCAGACCCAAGTCATGTAGGCGAAGCCCTCAAAGGCGAAGGACTCCGGGAGACCGCATTCAGACCGCATGGCGCGGACCGCATCCTCCATGGTGCGGTTCCAGCGCTCAGATACACCGTTCTGCTATGGGGTAGCACGAGCGGAGACCTGGTGAAAAATGCCGTGCTCAGCAAAGAAGGAGTCCATCTCACCGAGGAACTCGCCGCCGCGATCCGAGCGAAAGGTATGTAGCGTGTGGCGAGACTGACGCTCAGCCATCACGAGCCAGAGCCGAACCGCAAGAGCGGCGTCGCTCTTCTGACGCAGACTGTAGACCCATCGCATCCGGGTGAAGTCATCAGTCAGCGTCAGAACATACCGGCCCCTCTCGGACAGGGACTCGACCGGGAGAGGACCGAGCAGGTCCGAGTGGACCAACTCGAGNATCTCACCGAGGAACTCGCCGCCGCGATCCGAGCGAAAGGTATGTAGCGTGTGGCGAGACTGACGCTCAGCCATCACGAGCCAGAGCCGAACCGCAAGAGCGGCGTCGCTCTTCTGACGCAGACTGTAGACCCACCGCATCCGGGTGAAGTCATCAGTCAGCGTCAGAACATACCGGCCCCTCTCGGACAGGGACTCGACCGGGAGAGGACCGAGCAGGTCCGAGTGGACCAACTCGAGAGGCCTCAGCGCTCGGGAACGCGAATCAGGATAAGTGCACCGGTGTATCTTTCCCTGAGCGCAAAAGCGACAGTCGGTCTTGGGTGGCTTCTCGAAAGAAGCCACGTCAACTTCAAGAGCGGGCTGTGTTAGAATGAGCTTCGACATAGTGTCGGAGCCCACGTGACACACACATCAGTGAAGCGACCGCTGGTGTTCCGAGGATAGAACACTAGTGACAAAAACGCGACCAGAGGAGGAGGGAGAGCAAGGGGAGGAGGGCCGAGCAATGCGGTACAAATCATCTACGAATGAATCACGCAGGACAATGCTAAGGGTGTCAAGAGCAGTCACAGTCGCTGAATCAGCGGTATGCTCAACGGAGAGACCCATCATAGTGCAGGCACACACAGACAGCAGACTTAGCTCAAGATCAGGCACAAACAGCACGTCAGAGAGATACAGGGGGCCAGACGGACCATCAAAGCATACAACCCCAACGCCGTGGACCGGTACGGACTGACTAGAGCCTGTACGAACAGAACGGATAGTCGTGATAGGACCAAGTACCACAAAGTCACTACGACGACACGTCATGTGGTGGGTGGCACCAGAATCGATGATCCAAGTGCCACCGGAGTGATGACTGGTGGACGTCACTGTACAACGAGCAATGTAACACTCAGCATCAGAGGGACGCTGAGCCGTTAGTGGGAAGGAATGACGTACATCACGAAGGTGAGACTCATGAATCCAGTCAGTGTAGTCAGGCCCAACATCATCACATGCGCACTGTGGTCCCCCACACGTGTCATCACGAGTCACAAGGACGGACAAACAAGCAGTCTGTGATCCACTCGACGATGACAACACACTCGCACCTCCCTGAAAGCGAAGCGCTAGAAGATGACGAAGCTTGGCGATGGTGCGATCACGTGGGTCGGGATCACTGCTGCTCGCTGGTGAGGACGCAGGAAGAGCTACAGTCGTGGTCGCCGCGCGTCCAGAGGAGTGTGCGGGCGACATGCCGGACACGATGCAAGCAGCATGGGCAGCCTGAAGTCCACGAGTGATGCGCTCCCAGTCAAGCGGCTACTGGCACTCGGTGTAGCGATGGGCACCTCCACAGTTGTAGCAGTGCACGGAACGGCCACTGCTACCACCGGATGACGGTTGCTGCTGACCCGATCCGCGCTTCCTATTCTTCTTCTTCCCCTGGGCAGCTGCTGCAACGCCCTACGTCTGCGTGGGTGTAGACGGGGTCGAAGAGGAGGAGGAAGATGAGGTCGTGATGGAGGTGGATGAGGGTGACTACTGGAGGGAAGATGGTGGTGATGCAAGGACTGCTGTAGCGAGGGAAGTCTCCCGATGCGCTACTGCTGCCTCACGGGCCGATGTCACCTGGAGGAACAGCTGATGCGCCCAAGGGAGCAGGTGCAGAGTGGCTGAGAAAGGCTCGAGAGCAGCGTCGCTATATGGTGTGAAGATGTCGGTGTACTCCAGGCAAACTCCGAGCATGATCGTCTGAAGTGCCCACAGCTGTGTGCCCGATGAGGTCCCTAGACGCGTGTAAATACGCATGGCGCGTCGCCAGTAATCCGCCGCAGGCTCGGTTGGTCCCTGACGGAGCGAGTGGAAAGCACGAATGTGTGACGCACGCGTGGCGTGCGTCTCTGCGGCCAGTAGGGACAATGCCAGATCCCAGCCTCCACGAGAAACAGCTCCGGTGCATGTGCCAGCCTCGCCAAGGAAGGGGCGGAAGTCGACGACAGTCTTGCGTGGCATGGCATAGAGAAGTCCTCGCATGGCCCGAGCTGCTGTCAACACCTGTGTGGATCTGTAGACTGGTATGGGCTGCGGTAGTAAGGCCACACTCCCTCAGAAGTGGCCCACACCTGAAACAGGATCTCCCAGCAGTCAAATCCATCCTCGCTGATGTACCGTGGAGGTGGTGCCTCAAAGTCCTTTGGCTGCCGCTCCGTGGGGAGAGCAATCGCAGGCTGAGGAGGGCGAGAGACGGGGAAAACTCTTGGAAGGGGGTGATCACCGGGGAAGTCAGGTGACGATTGTATCGGGGACACGGGTGGAGGTCGGGTA
>SZWC01002779.1:188742-211743 GCA_023375785.1 Penium margaritaceum | reverse complement strand
AAGTTTCGGGGGTCATGGACCGTCGATGTCTGGGTGGGCATGGGTGATGGCTCCATGCCTTAGCCTGAGAAAAGAAAAAGGCAAGAGGTCCAGGGTCAAGACCTGATGGGAGAAATATCCAAAAAGGTCCTTGGTCTTAGGATTGCCTTGTCAGAGTGTGCTGACTAGGATAAAGGTACCTCTCCTTACTTTTTAGGTGAGGTGAGATCCTTGTGTGCTAGCCATGGACACATGGCAATTCTCCATGGGTTTGTGGATTATGTGACCACTAGGAGTGTGCCATGAGAGCATTCTCTAGCTCTCTAGGTCGTGTGTGAGTGGTCAGCCTGATTGCTAGGCTGATTTCCTCCCTTGTGTGAGATTATGGATTCTAGTGTGTGAGCCTTAGCCTCCATGGCTAAGTGGTGTGGCTTGTGAGAGGGCTGACTTGCCCAAGCTCTAGCTCTATATGTACTCCATCATTTTGAGTGATTGAACAAACCATTCTTCAGCACAAGTGATGCCCTTCCAATCACACATGCTCGCTGCTCCAAGGCTCCCTCTCTCCTCCATTTCCAACAGGAGGCGTACCTGGACAGGGCAAAGGAACAGGCGAAGCAGCTGACAGCGGACGGTAAGCCTGTGGAAGACATGCGCTTCGTCTTGCTCTTGCTGAGAGGACTCTTAACGAGCTATGATACAGTGCGAGAGACATTAGAGTACCAGCCGACATTCGACCTCGACTTCATCAGCATCCACCTTGTACAGGTGGATCTGCGTCACAATGCAGTAAAGCGTAATGACGGCAGCGGCAGCAATAAAGCAGCATTCATGGCCATGGGCTCACGTAACTAGTAGCAGCAACAGTCTCACTCGCAAAGAGGCAAGAAGAAGGGCAAGTTCCACTATTGCCAGAAAGAGGGACACTATAAGAAAGAGTGCTTTATGTTCAAGAGGGACCAGAAAGAGCAGCAACAGCAACAGCAAAAGTAGCAATCTCCACAGTAACAGTAGCACCAGTGACAGTAATGTCACCAGCAGCAGCAGCAGCAGAACCAGACGGGCATGCGTCATCTTGGCAACATGAACGTCGCCAAGGAGGTGCGAGACCGCCTCTTCATGGCGAAGTCTGACATGTTGCAAAAGGAAAAGGCGGATCTGGCGTAGTACAAGGACTCGGGGTGTACTAAGAGTCTGACACACCATAAGGAGAGGTTTATGCAGCTATTCTCCATTCCCCCCATCTGATAGCTTTGGGTGATGATCGGGTGGTATATGTTGAGGGGATTGGGATTGTGGAGATGTGGTTGGAGACCCCGCGTGGTATTGAAGTGGGAGTGTTCCATGGTGTACTGTATGTGCTTGATGCTGCATTCAACCTTCTCTCAGTGTCCTCTCTCACCAGTACAATACTGCGCGTTATCTTTGACGATGACTATGGCTATATCCTCGACAAGGAAACAGGAGAGGAGTTGGCCAGGTCGGTGAAAGAAGGCGATATGTACCGCCTGTTGAGGGCGACCAAGATCCCGTGTGAGCATAGCCTAGCAGCAATGGTGCAGGCTACCAATGGCAATATCTGGCATGCGTGCTATGGCTACATCGGCATGCGCGCGTTACAGCAACTTCAAACAAAGCAGATGGTGTGTGACTTGCCCACCATCTCTAACTTTGAGTAGAAGTTGTGCATCGGCTGTTGACAGGGGAAGCAGCATCGCGAGGCGTTCTCTAGAGCCGGAAAACGTGCAAAAGAGGTGTTGGAGCTGGTCCACACAGACTTGTGTGGCCCGATGCAGACCCAGAGCTTTGCAGGCTCTAGGTATTTTTCACCTTCATTGATGATTTCAGCAGTTATACTGATGTGTACTTCCTTTCCTCCAAGGACCAGTGCTTTGACAGGTTCAAGGAGTTCAAGGCCATGGTAGAGAACCAGACTGGCAAGAAAATCAAGGCGCCGCGTAGCGACCGTGGTAGACAGTACCGCGTAGCGGCAGGCATGAACGGCGCAGCGCACCACGCCATACTCGCCGTAGCAGAACAGCATAGCATCACGTGCCAACCACACCATCGTTGAGTCGGCGCGCTCCATATTGCACGCAGCTCGGCTCACCTACGACTTTTGGGCGGAAGCAGTAAGCACTGTAGTGTAAATCAAGAACTGTAATCCAACTAAGGCCCTGGAGAAGATGACGCCGTACAAGGCGTGGTTTGGCAAGAAGCCGAGCGTGGGTAATCTTCGCGTGTTTGGCAGCTTGGCGCACATGCATGTGCCAAAGGAGAAGCGACAAAATTAGTTAGCGAAGAGCGCGCAGATGCTGATGATTGGCTACGATGTGGCAAGCAAGGCATATCACATTTACGAAAGGGATACAGGGCATGTCATCATCTCCAGGGATCTCGTCTTCAACAAGAGCAACGTCCTCGGCATCAACATTGTCTGTGAAGAGGCAGTAGAAGCAGCAGCTGACAAAGCAGTGGGAGCAGATATTCTTCCTGACCCAGATTCTCCTAATCCTTCCTCCACTGTGACAGTAGGAGAATAAGTCTACTCTTCCATGTCTGATGCAGCAGATACAACGCCCTCATCAGCAGAAGTAGAAGAAGAAGGTGCACCACCATCAACAGGAGAAGTTGTGCCGGCAGTATCATGCCAGCTGTCTGCTAACGCTCCAGTACCAGATCAGAGGTACCCTCTCAGGATACGCTCCAAGCTTGGTGAGCACGGGCATTTCTGGATGCTCCAGAAACCAGACCAGATGAACGTTGCAGTTGCAGTAGACTCTGATGAGGCGACGTCGTACAAGGAGACCATGGCGACACCAGATGCGGCAGATTGGACGCAAGCTGTGCGACAGGAGATATAGTTGCAGCTGGACAACGGCACGTGGGAGCTGACTGTGCGTCCACCTGGACATAAGGTGATCAAGTGCAAGTGGGTGTTCAAGAAGAAGCGGGGAGAAAATGGTAACCTGGAAAAGTACAAGGAAAGGCTGGTCGCCAAGGGCTACTCGTAGCAGGAGGGCATCAACTACACAGAAACATTTGCCCTTGTTGCAAAGGTTACCTTTGTGCGCACGCTCTTCTCTTATGCAGCAGCTGAGGATGCTCCTCTCTTCTGATTCCTTGGACGTACACCTCCAAGGTATCACACATGCATCAAAGGCTTATGAGAAGCTTACACGTGTACACCAATCTCCAGCTCTTGCAGTTTCAAGGACTGCTATACCAAGTGACACAAATGACCTAGGAAATCGATACCAACATGCAAGCCATGATCCTCCTCATGACACTACCTGAAAGATGGGGTCTTTTGATCATTGTCTTTGGCAGTTGGAAGGAGGAGGATTTGACGTATGAGGTTGTGTCCGAGTACGTGTGCAACGAGGCCATTTATCACACTGGTAGTGAGTCTAGCATTTCAGCCTATGCTGCATAGTACGGTGGTCGTGGCAACAACTCCTCTTCTGGTCAAAGCAGTAGCGGAAGTAGTGGCGGTGGAGGAAAAGACAATGGTGACGGTGGAAAGAGTTCAAAGCGTCCTGGAAAGTTCCAGAACTGTGGTATGCTTGGACATTGGGCACGGGAGTGCAGAGTTCCCTAGAAGGAAGACGGAGATCATCGTGGTAGATATGAGGATAAAGGATACGATAAGAAGGAGTTGACAAACATGATTGCTGAGAGCGTGCTGGCAACCAAGGGAGTGCCACTACTCAAGCATGGATTCAACGGGCTCGACTCTGGCACGAACCACCACTCTTCAAGGGAGAAGAATGGGTTCATCTCCATTGGGGATAGTGAACATCACTTCAGGTGTGCCAACGGTAGTCTTGTCCATACGCAAGGCGAGGGAGATAAGTTGATCAGCATCAATGTGAACAGTGCTGAAAAAGACTCGATGCTGGAAAACGTTACCTACATGCTGTCTTTTGCGGCAAACCTCTTGTCCGTGTCCAAAATCACGGACCACGACATGACGGTCTTCTTCACGGAAGAGGAGGCCGTGATTATCAAGAACGACATCAAGATCTCCTATTCCAAGGAGAGTCTTGTCGCACAGGTTCCAAGAGTTAATGGGCTCTACGTGCTATAAACCAAACCCCTTGAAACTACAGATGAGGGATATGCAGCAGTCGAAGAGCCCAAGTCTACAAAGCCTGATGATGTACCACAAGCCATCACCATGGCGGCCAACTCCACCGACACAGACACCGAGCAACGGCGTAAGTGGTTTGGCCATGTGGCTTACAGCATACTGCAAGCTATCAACCAGCACGAAGTGGTTCATAGGATGGAGGGATGCAAGGCCAAGGATGAGGGAAAATACAAAAGGCTATGTGAGCCATGCATCCACGACAAGGCAAAGAGAAATCCCTTTGAGCGTAATGGGCAACGTGCGACAGCAATCTTGGACCTGGAGGGCTTTGTCTTTACCTTGTTTAGGAGGTACGGCTCACAAAGCTTCTTGCGCTTTCCCTTATCCTTAGCCTTGTATCCCCTCATCCCATGAACCACTTCGAGCTGGTGCATAGCTTGTAGTGTGGTGTTGCCCACATGGCCAAACCTCCTGTCTCACAGCTCAGCATGTGTGTTGGTGGAGTTGGCCGCCATGGTGATAGCTTGTGGTGCAATATCAGGTTTGGGAGACTTGGGCTTGTGGTGCAACATCAGGCTTCGAAGACTTGAGCGCATTATAAACATGCTTGAGGCGATGGTCTAGAAAACGGGTTCCGACACAATGGTTTCTGCCGATTACTCTTGGTATTGCATCCAAGAGATGATATCATCCTAAGAGCCGAGGTTCCATACTGAGCAGTTCATAGGAATCACTTCCTTGCACTGTGTCCTTAGCACGTGGTCAGTTTTGTGCGAGGAGCAAACTCCTAGAGTTTAGTCCAACCAATACTTCTCTAGTGTCTACCTCTAGTGGAGAACTCTGTGAGGAGTCTCAAACATAAGAACTGTACTCAATGATGGGCAACTGACAGGTTTTATGATCCTAGTGCCAGCCTCTAGCCTAAGCGCATAGTGCCTCCTTGGATGAGCCACTTTGGGGGCTTTTTGGATTGCATCATCCCCTCTGCGTCCATGGCGCTCCCTGTGACCGCCAAGGGGCGCTAGCCACCAGGAAGGACCTTGTAATGTTCCAAGATGTCTCTCAGAACCTTCTTGTCCCTCTGTTGGTCACAAAAAAAATTACTCACCGGGCTGGGATTTGATCCAGTGACCTCTCGCTCCAGACACTAACTCTAGAACGTCTAAGCCACAAGGAATTGTACTAGGCAGTATTTGCTGGCTATACTATCCAGATTAGACCAAGGGGATTTGCTCCAAAGGAGCAGTGCATGGCTTGTCTATGTGGACCTGAGTTAGGAGACTTACTCCAAGGGAGTAGTGCATGCCTAGTCCGTCCTGTGCCTGTCCTATTATTTGCTATTGACAAGAAGCATATCTGTCAACAGAGGGGAGATTGAGAGTAGCTCCATAAACCACTCCTTGTAGTGTGTCACACTCTTGGTTGTTGGAACTTGAGGAGATGGAGAGCTTTCCAGCCGCAAACATGTGGGACTGAAAGGAGATTACTTGTATTAAAGAATGGTTTTTTAATCACTCAAAATGATGAAGTACATATATAATTAGAGCTTGGACAAGTCAGCCCTCTCACAAGCCACACCACTTAGCCATGGAGGCTAAGGCTCACATACTAGAGTCTATTATCTCACACAAAAGAGGAAATTGTCGTTCTTCTATGCCTCATGGATACTTCTATGGCTTGACGAACAGGTTGGGCATGCATCACTCCCTTGGAGTAAGTTCCCCAAACTATGCTCTTGGTGGAAGTCCAAGCAAGACGCAAAAAGTACAGCGCAATAGATAGTGCATTAGTATTAGGGACAACAATGCCTGCGATCAAGCCTTGATATGTGCTGGAGGTTTTTTTGACCTTTCTATAAAGGGGGAAGTTTCAAAGACATTTCTCCATGCATGAGGAGAATGTACCACTTGGCGGTCATTGTATGTGCCAATTGGTGGACTAGTGAGGTGGTGTGGAGTGAGGATCCCAAAAGAACCGCTATCCACATACCTTAGAAGCCAGGTATGGTACTTATGTACCAGGCTTATTCTTCATTCTAAACATACAATCTAGCCTTAGTACTCCTCACAGAGTTTTCCAACTAAGGAAGAGTATAAAGAAGATACTTGTTGATCTAAGCCCGAAGAGTTCGTCTTTGACTAATACCTCAAACGAAAGTGACAAAGTGTTAAACATACACAGTTGCTACTAAGTGATTTTCTAGGAGTTGCTCAATGTGGAACCGTGATCTGAGGGTGATATCTTCTCCTAGCTGAAATGCTAGGAGCGATAACAGAAACTATTCTGTCCGTCCTCTTTTCTAGTCCGTTTTCCTAACGGGGATTGAAAAATGTTTAAGGACTCACAATGAGCAGTTCTGAGGCATTCTCTATTCTACTCTAGTACGCTCTCTCTAGGAGCGCACGCCAGCTCCATCAGCTCCATCAGCTCCATCAGCTCCATCAACTTCATCTGCTCCAACAGCTTGGTCTCCACTCAGTACACAAGGACCAAGGACATGTTGGAATTGGAGGAGAGAGGGAGCTTTGGAGTAGCAAACATGTGGGAATGAAAGGGCATCACTTGTGCTGAAGAATGGTTATTGAGTTGCTCAAAATGATACACTACATAAAGAGCTAGAGCTTGGACAAGACAGCCCTCTCACAAGCCACACTACTTAGTGATAGAGGGTAAGGCTCACACACTAGGGTCCAACATCTCACATAAAAGAGGAAATCAACCTAGCAATCAGGCTGACTACTCACACACAACCTAGACAGCTAGAAAATGCTCTCATACTAAACTCCTCATGGTCACATAACCCAAAATCGCATGGAGAATCGCCATATCTCCTTCGCTAGCATAGAAGGATCTCATCTCTTCTAAAAAGTAATCACAATTACCTTTTTCCTAGACAGCATACTATTAAAAGGCAACCCAAGAATCTAGGACCTTCTTGGATATTTCTCCGATCACGTCTTGTCCCTGAACCTCTTGCCTTTTTATTTGCTCAGGCTAAGGCATGGAGCCATTGCCCATGGTCACCTAGACATCGGTGGTGAATGACACTGGAAACATCAAAAACTCATATCTCCAAATCTGACTGTAGGATCGGCCACAAACTTGGACCGTGGACATTTTGCCACCTCATCTTTCCAATGGTGCGGTACGATTAAGGATTGGAGTACGTATCTTGTAGTTTCTTGGAACTTACTCCGGTAAATCTCAAACTGAGCAAGATGGTTTTTTTCCAATAATCTCCCACTATGCAGCAGTCAAAGTGGGTTGAGTCCACATGCCTTCATGCAGAACTGCTGCTTCTCACAGGTGAGTGACTTGGTTCAGAAATCAGCAACCTGTTTCCTGGTTGGAATAAACTCCAGCTTGATAGCACCCTCTTGTACCATGTGTATGTTGAAGTGATATGCGATGTCAATGTGCTTGGTGCGTGCATGGTGCTCAGGATTTTGGCAAGTGCAATTGCACTCTGGTTGTCGACGTGCAAAGGAAGTGGAAGTGCTCCTCTCCAACTTATCTCCGCCAGGAGATGCTAAAGCCAAACTGCTTCCATGGCTCTAAAGTTGAGAGAGACGTACTCATCTTCTGTGCTTGAGATGGCCGCGACCACCCGTCGCTTGCTACACCAGCTCATGGTCCTACCATTCATGAGAAAGAAATGTCTAGAGATGCACTTGCGGTCCTCAGTGTTTGAAGCCTAATCGGTATTTGTATAGCCAATGATGTTGTCGTTGCCGTTATAGGTGATGCTTATGTTGATGGTTCCAGCAAGATAGCAGAAGACCCGCTTCAATGCCTTCTTGTGTACAGGTCCGGGGTTTGCCATATACTGGCTCACAGCGCTCACAGCCTGTACGAGGTCCGGCCTGGTTGCGACCATCAGGTACATGAGACTGCCGACGACGCTCTAATACTTCTGCCGCTCAGCTGCATCTGTTTCTCCATTAACGGTCATGATGTACTGCCGCGTCTCCAGCAACGTGCCGATGCGTTTAGCCTCTGCCATGCCGAACCGTTGAGCATCATTTGCGGTCATACGTGATCTGGATACTGAGGAAATATGATGCATCCTTGAGATTGGACATGTAGAAGTGCTCCTGCGTTGCCTCCTTGAACTCATGACCATGCTGCCAGTAATAGACACTGTAGTCAAACTCATTGCACTCAAATCCCGTGCACTCTAGTGCCGCATCCGATTTCTGGTTCCAAGAACGCGACACTTGCTTGAGGCCGTACAGCTTCTTCTGCAGCTTACAAACCAGATGTTCCTAGCCATCCATGACAAATCCCTCTGCCTACTCCATGTAGATTTCCTCCTCCAAGTCACCATTCAAGAAAGCCGTCTTGACAAGGATATGGTGAATTGTGAAGTCCTCAGCTGCTGTCTAAGAAGGGAGTGTGCACAGAGAGGCAAAGTTTGCAAGAGGAGCAAAGGTTTTAGGGTAGTCAATGCCTTCCTGCTGCGAGTAGCCCTTGGCAATGAGCCTCGCCTTGTATGTTTTGAGATTGCCATCTTCGCCCCTCTTCTTCTTAAACACCCACTTGCACTTGATTACCTTGCGTCTAGGTGGACGCTTAGTCATCTCCCACGTACCGTTGTTGAGCTGTGAGTATATCTCCTACTGCACAACTTTGTCCAATCTACTGCATCTGGTGTACCCATGGCCTCCTTGTACATTGTTGCCTCATTAGAGTCTGCTACAACTACGATGTTCATCTGGTCTTGTTTTTGGAGCATCCGGAAATGCCCCCGCTCACCAGGCTTGTATTGACCTGATGTTTTCCTTATCCCTGGCTGATATTTGGACATGCACAAGACTGACTAGATTCGCTAGTGTGTGTTCTTCTTTCTTTGGAGGTTATCAAGGGCTAAGGGGTAAGCGACGGATCTGCACGTTATAAACTGGTAGCAGATCACAGCCTACATCAGCCTACATTGGCCTTAGTGAAGCACAGAAGTAGAGAAACGGTATGACGATCATTGCAACACTCACTCTCGAGCAGGTCAATAGTCAGATGTCAAAGCTCACAGAGTTTCGTTTCCCCTTGTGGAAATGGCAATTTGAGATTGTCATGAGGGTATGTGGCTACTTGAAGATGTTCCATGGAGAAGAGGTTGAACCTCCAAAAATAGATCTTGGATATGAAGCGGGGAGTGTCAAAAATGACATGGCGCTTATGATTCTTATAACATAAGTGCATGTCCACCTCCAAGATATCACACATCCATCAAAGGCTTATGAGAAGCTTGCACGTGTATACCAATCAACGGCTCTTGCAAATCACCCCTTTATCTTTCAAAAGCTGATTTCGATGAGGGTGAGTGAGGGAGACTCCATTCCGGACTTCCTGTTGTAGTTTGAAGGACTACTCTAGCAAGTGACCTAAATGAATTTGGAAACTGACATCAACATGTACGCCATGATCTTCCTCATGGCGCTGCCTGAAAGCTGGTGTCCTTTGATCACCGTCTTTGGCAATTGGAAAGAGGAGGATTTGATGTATGAGGCAGTGTCCGAGTACGTGCGCAACGAGGCCATGCGTCGAAGTGGTATTGAGGCTAACATTTCAGCCTATAGTGCACAATACGGTGGTCGTTGCAACAATTCTTCTTCTGGTCAAAGTAGCAGGGGCAGTAGTGGCGGTGGAGGAAAAATCAATGGTGGCGTTGGAAAGTGTTTAAAGTGTCCTGGGAAGTGCCATAACTATGGCAAGCCTCAGCATTGGGCACGGGAGTAAAGGGCTCCCTAGGAGGAAGACGGAGATCATGGTGGTAGATATTGTTCGAATTGGAGGATAGAGGGAGTCTTGGAGCAGCATATATGTGGGAATAAAAGGACATCACTTCTGCTGAAGAATGGTTGTTAAATCACTCAAAATGATGGAGTACATATAGAGCTAGAACTTGGGCAAGTCAGTCCTCTCACAAGCCACGCCACTTAGCCATGGAGGCTAAGGCTCACACACTGTAGTCCATAATCTCAAACTTGGACCGTAGACATTTTGCCACTCGATCTTTCCAACGGTAAACTCAGATCAACGATCAGAGCAGGCATCTGGTAGTTTCTCAATCTTGCTCTTGTGGACCTGAAACCGAGCCAAATGTGTTGGAAAAGGAGCCATCCGGCTCAATTTCAGGTCCACAGGAGCAAGTTCCAGGAAAGTACCAGATGCCTGCTCCGATCATCAATCAGACTTCTCCAATGAAAAGATCAGGTGGCAAAATATCTACGGTCCAAGTTTGAGGCCGATCCAACGGTCGGATTGGGAGATATGAATTTTTGTAGTTTCGAGGGTCATCGACCGTCGATATCTGGGAGACCATGGGCAATGGCTCCATGCCTTAGCCTGAGAAAAGAAAAAGGCAAGAGGTCAAGGGTCAAGACCTGATGGGATAAATATCCAAAAAGGTCCTTGGTCTTAGGATTGCCTTGTTAGAGTGTGCTGACTAGGATAAAGGTACCTCTCCTTACTTTTTAGGTGAGGTGAGATCCTTGTGTGCTAGCCATAGACACATGGCGATTCTCCATGGGTTTGTGGGTGATGTGACCACTAGGAGTGTGCCATGAGAGCATTCTCTAGCTCTCTAGGTCGTGTGTGACTGGTCAGCCTGATTGTTAGGCTGATTTCCTCCCTTGTGTGAGATTGTGGACTCTATTGTGTGAGCCTTAGCCTCCATGGCTAAGTGGTGTGGCTTGTGAGAGGGCTGACTTGCCCAAGCACTAGCTCTATATGTACTCCATCATTTTGAGTGATTCAACAACCATTCTTCAGCACAAGTGATGCCCTTCCAATCACACATGCTCGCTGCTCCAAGGCTCCCTCTTTCCTCCATTTCCAACAAAATGGCTCTTTTCCTAACAATCTCCAACTTTACCGTAGTTAGAGTAGACTAAGTCTACATGCCACCATACAAAACTGCTGCTTCTCACGTGTTACTGTCTTGGTACAGAAATCAGCGACCTGCTTGCTGGTTGGAGTAAAATCCAGCTTGATAGCACCCTCCTGCACCATGAAGTAATATGTTATATCAATATACTTTGTAGGTGCATGATGCTCAGGATTCTAGGTGAGTGCGATTGGGCTCTGTTTATCGACAAGCACAGGAACTGGAACTGCTGCACTCTGACTCATCTCTGCCATGAGACGCTACAGCCAAACTGCTTCCTTGGCTCCAAAGCTGAACAGACATACTCAGCTTGTGTGCTTGAGGTAGCCACGACCACGTGCCGCTTGATGGACAAGCTGATGGCCCCATCAATCATGAGGAACACCTGTCCAGAGATAGACTTGCAGTTCTTACGATCTGAAGCCCAATCTGCGTGTGTATAGCCGATGATGTTGTCGTTGCCGTTGTAGGTGATGACGATGTTGATGGTTGTAGCAAGGTAGCAGAAGATCTGCTTCACTGCCTTCTGGTGCTCAAGTTTGGGACTCGCCATGTGTTGGCTCACAGCACTAACAGCTTGTGCGAAGTCCAGCCTGGTTGCAATAATCACGTACATGAGGCTGTCGACGCCGCTCTGGTATTTCGGTCGCTCAGCTACACCTACCTCTCCATTGAAGCTCACGAGCTACTATCGTGCCTCTAGCGGCATGCGGATGGGTTCTGCTTTTGCCTTGTCGAACCACTACAAGACATCCTCGATGTAGCGGTTTTGCTGTAGTGAAAGAGTGTAATTTGCGGTCACGCGTGATCTGAATGTCGAGGAAGTATGATACCTCCCTGACATCAGATATTTAGAAGCACTCTTGCATGGCCTCCTTGAAATCCTGCAGTGCAGACATGCTATTGGAAAGGAAGAGCATGTCATCCACATAGACGATGATGATAAGGACCTCATGCAACATCTACCAGCGATAGAGGCCGTGTCACACTCGTTGGACTCGAACCCCATGCACTACGCCGCATCCAACTTCTGGTTCCAAATACACGACGCTTGCTTGAGGCCGTACAGCGATTTCTGGAGCCTGGAAACCAGGTGCACCTCGCCATCCATGATGAATCCCTCTGAGTGCTCCATATAGATTTCCTCTTCCAAGTCACTATTCAAGTAAGCCGTCTTGAAATCCATGTGAATCTCAAAATCCTCAAATGCTGCATAAGAAAGGAGTATGCGTATAGAGGCAAACTTTGCAACAAGAGCGAAGGTTTCCGTGATGTCGATGCCTTCCTACTACAAGTAGTCCTTGATGACCAGCCTCGCCTTGTACTTTTCAAGGTTGCCATATACGCCCCTATTCTTCTTGAATACCCACTTGCACTTGATTACGTCCAGGTGGACGCTCTGTCAGCTCCCACTTTCCATTATCAAGCTGCGATTGTATCTCCTACTGCAAAGCTTGCGAACAATTTGCTGCATCTAGTGCAGCCATGGCCTCCTTGTACGATGTCGGCTCATCACATTCTGTTATAACTGCAACGTTCATCTCGTCTGGTTTTTGGAACATCCAGAAATGTCCACGTTCACCAGGCTTGTAGCGCACCCTCAGAGGGTACCTTCGACCTGGTGCTTGAGTGTTAGCAGGCGGCTAGCGTAGTGCTGCTAGCACAACTGCTCCTACTGATGGTGGTACATCTTCTTCCTCTGCTTCTGCGAATGAGCTTGTTGTATCTGTTGCATCAGACATGGGAGAATAGAGTGTTTTTCCCATTGTCAGAGTAAAGGAAGGTTTAGGAGAGGCAAGATCAGGAAGAATGTTTGCACCCATTCCTTCATCAACTGTTGGTTCTACTACATCTTTGCAGGTGATGTTGTTGTCGATGATGTTACTTTCGTTGAAAACGAGATCCCTCGACATGATAACGTAGCCAGTATCCCTCTCATACAGAAGATACGCCTTGCTTGCCATGTCATAGCCAATCATCAGCATGAATATGCTCTTTACGTCCTATTTGTGCCGCTTCTCTTTAAGCACGTGTATGTGTGCCAAGCTGCCAAACGCGTCAAGATAACCCACGCTCGACTTCTTGGCAAACCATGCCTCGTACAGGTATGCCACGCCTTGCTTGCCACGTCATGTGCTCCAACGCCTTGGTGGGATCACGGTTCTTGATGTACATTGCACTACTCACTACTTTAGCCCAAAAGTCATAGGTGAGCTGAGCCACTTGAAGCATGGAGCACGCTGATTCAATGATAGTGCGGTTGGCGTGTTCTCCTACGCCGTTCTACTGTGCCAAGTATGGCGCATGTTAGATCTGGAGGAGAGAGGGAGCCTTGAAGAAGCGAGCATGTGGGACTCGAAGGGCATCATTTGTGCTGAAGAATGGTTGTTCAATCACTAAAAATGATAGAGTACATATAGAGCTAGAGCTTGGGCAAGTCAGCCCTCTCACAAGCTATACCACTTAGCCATGGAGGCTAAGGCTCACACACTAGAGTCCATAATCTCACACAAGGGAGGAAACCAGCCTAGCAATCAGGCTGACCACTCACACATGACCTAGAGAGCTAGAGAATGCTCTCATGGCACACTCCTATAAGTCACATAACCCACAAATGCATGGAGAATCGCCATGTCTCCATGGCTAGCACACAAGGATCTCACCTCACCTAAAAGGTAAGGAGAGGTACCTTTATCCTAGTCAGCACACTCTGACAAGGCAATCCTAAGACCAAGGGCCTTTTTGGATATTTTTCCCATCAGGTCTTGACCCTGGACCTCTTGCCTTTTTCTTTTCTCAGGCTAAGGCATTGAGCGATCACCCATGCCCACCCCGACATCGACAGTCCATGACCCTTGAAACTTCGAAAATTCATATCTTCCAATCCGATAGTTGGATCGGCCTCAAACTTGGACCGTAGACATTTTGGCACCTGATCTTTCCAATGGTGAAGTCGGATTGACGATCGGAGTAGGCATCTGGTACTTTCCTGGAAATTGCTCCTATAAACCTGAAACTGAGCCAGATGGCTCCTGTCCCAACAATCTCCCACTTTGACGTAGTCCGAGTGGGCTAAGACCACATGCCTTCATGCAAAACTGCTGCTTCTCACGGGTCACTCACAAGCTTGGTACACAAATCAGTGACCGACTTGCAAGTTGGAATAAACTCCAGCTTGATAGCACCCTCCTGTACCATGTGCCTGATGAAATGATATGCGATATCAATGTACTTGGTACGTGCATGGTGCTCAGGATTCTTGGGGAGTGCGATTGCGCTCTGGTTTTCGATGCGGACAGGAACTGGAACTGCTGCACTCCCACTCATCTCTGCCATGAGACGCTGAAGCCAAACTGCTTCCTTGGCTCTAAAGCTGAGAGAGACGTACTCAGCTTCCGTGCTTCAGGTGGCCACGACCACCTGTCGCTTGCTGCACCAGCTGATGGTACCTCCATTCATGAGAAATACATGTCCAGAGATGGATTTGCGGGTTTCAGGATTTGAAGCCCAATCTGCATCTGTGTAGCGGATGATGATGTTGTCGTTGCCATTGTAGATGATGCCGACGTTGATGGTTCCAGCAAGGTAGCGGAAGATCTGCTTCACTGCCTTCGGGTGCTCCGGTCCGGGATTAGCCATGTGCTGGTTCACAGCGCTCACAGCTTGTGCAAGGTCCGGCCTGGTTGCCACCATCAGGTACATGAGACTGCCGACGGCGCTCCACTACTTCTGCCGCTCGACTGCATGTGCTTCTCCATTGAAGCTCACGAGGTACTGTCGCGTCTCGAGCGGTGTGTGGATGGGTTATTCCTCTGCCATGCCAAACCACTGCAAAACATCATTAATTTAGCGGCTCTGCTGCAGCGAGTGAGCACGTGACTTGCGGTCACGCGTGATCTGGATACCGAGGAAGTATGATGCCTCTCCGAGATCAGACATCTGGAAGCGCTCCTACATGGCTTCCTTGAACTCCTGCAGTGCAGACATGCTGTTGGAAAGGAGGAGCATGTCATCCACATAGACAATGATGATGAGGATCTCATGCTCATGCTGCCAGCGATACACGCTGTAGTCACATTCGTTACGCTCAAATTCCATGCACTGCAACACAGGATCCAACTTCTGGTTCCAAGCACGCGACGCTTGCTTGAGGTAGTTCAGCAAATTCTGCAGCTTGCAAACCAGGTACTCCTCGCCATCCATGACGAACACCTCCGGCTGCTCCATGTAGATCTCCTCCTCCAACTCACTATTCAAAAATGCCGTCTTGACATCCATGTGGTGAACCTCGAAGTCCTCAGTTGCTATATAAGAGAGGAACGTGCGCACAAACGCAAACTTTGCAACATGGACAAAAGTTTCTGTGTAGTCGATGCTCTCCTGTTGCGAGTAGCCCTTGGCGACCAGCCTCGCCTTGTACTTTTCAAGGTTACCATCTGCTCCCCGGTTCCTCTTGAACACCCACTTGCACTTGATCACCTTACGTCCAGGTGGACGCTCAGTCAGCACCCACGTGCCGTTGTCCAGTTGCGACTGTATCTCTTGTTGTACGGCTTGTACCCTGTCTGCTGCATCCGGTACAGCCATGGCCTCCTTGTATGATGTTGGCTCATCTGAATCTGCTACAATTGTGATGTTCATCTGTTCTGGTTTCTGCAGCATCCAGAAATGGCCGCGTTCACCAGGCTTGAAACGCACCCTAAGAGGGTACTTGCGATCTGTTGCTGGAGAGTTAGCGGGTGGCTGGCGCGGTACTGCCGGCAGAACTAATTCTATTGGTGGTTCTACATCTCCCTCCTCTGCTTCTGCAGATGAGGCTGTTGTATCTGCTGCATCAGATACTTCTATCAGTGCTTCTGCCAGAAATCTGTGTGACAGAAAATGGACTGTGGATGTCACCGAACTAGGAATTTGGAAAAATCGAACCCACCACTAGACAGTTCAGCTCCAAACGTTTCGGATCGACCCATAAAACAGGGTCATCAACAGGGGATTTTGAAAGATATACCCTTTTGAAAACAGGGTATGCTTTTGCTCCTACTCCAACTTAGACCAGCCAGCTTGTAAACAACGTTTCTCCCAAACGACTCCATCGATTGCAAATAGTTTTGCACCGATGGAAAGCTTAGGAAGATACTACAATTTGCATATGCCACTTCTTAAATTTGACAAAGAAACAAGAGAGTTATGGTCATCATGCAGGAGCCCTTCCACATGTCTGATCTCGGAGAGGCATCATACTTCCTCGATATCGAGATCATGCGTGACCGCAAGTCACGCGTTCTCTCGCTGCAGCAAAGCCGCTAAATTAAGGATGTTTTGCAGTGGTTTGGCATGACAGCGGAAAAACCCATCGGCACACCGCTCGAGACGCGGCAGTACCTCGTGAGCTTCAATGGAGAAGCAGATACAGCCGAGCGGCAGAAGTACCGGAGCGCCGTCGGCAGTCTCATGTACCTGATGGTGGCAACCAGGCCGGACCTTGCACAGGCTGTGAGCGCTGTGAGGCAGCACATGGCTAATCCCGGACCGGAGCACCAGAAGGCAGTGAAGCCGATGTTCCGCTACCTTGCTAGAACCATCAACATCGGTACATCTACAACGACAACGACAACATCATCATCCGCTACACAGATGTAGATTGGGCTTCAAATCCTGAGACCCACAAATCCATCTCTGGACATGTTTTTCTCATGAATGGAGGTACCATCAGCTGGTGCAGCAAGCGGCAGGTGGTCGTGGCCACCAGAAGCACGGAAGTTGAGTACGTCTCTCTCAGCTTTGGAGCCAAGGAAGCAGTTTGGCTTCAGCGTCTCATGGCAGAGATGAGTGGGAGTGCAGTAGTTCTAGTTCCTGTATGCGTCGATAACCAGAGCGCAATCGCACTCGCCAAGAATCCTGAGCACCATGCGCGTACCAAGTACATTGATATCGCATATCATTTCATCAGGCACATGGTGCAGGAGGGTCCTATCAAGCTGGAGTTTATTCCAACTAGCAAGTAGGTCACTGATTTGTGCACCAAGCTTGTGAGTGACCCGTGAGAAGCAGCAGTTCTGCATGAAGGCATGTAGACTCAGCCCACTCTGACTACGTCAAAGTGGGAGATGGTTGGGAAAGGAGCCATCCGGCTCAGTTTCAGGTTTACAGGAGCAAGTTCCAGGAAATTACCAGATGCCTCCTCCGATCGTCAATCCGACTTCACCATTAGAAAGATCAGGTGCCAAAATATCTACGGTCCAAGTTTGAGGCTGATCCAACAGTCGGATTGGGAGATATGAATTTTTGTAGTTTCCGGGATCATCAACCGTCGATGTTTGAGTGGGCAAAGGTGATGACTCCATGCCTTGGCCTGAGAAAAGAAAAAAACAAGAGGTCCAGGGTCAAAACCTGATGGGAGAAATATCCAAAAACGTCCTTGGTCTTAGGATTGTCTTGTCAGAGTGTGCTGACTAGGATAAAGGTACCTCTCCTTACTTTTTAGGTGAGGTGAGATCCTTGTGTGCTAGTCATGAACACATGGCGATTCTCCATGAGCTTGTGGGTTATGTGACCACTAGGAGTGTGCCATGAGAGCATTCTCTAGCTCTCTAGGTTGTGTGTGAGTGGTCACCCTGATTGCTAGGCTGATTTCCTCCCTCGTGTGAGATTTTGGACTCTAGTGTGTGAGCCTTAGCCTCCATGGCTAAGTGGTATGGCTTGTGAGAGGGCTGACTTGCCCAAGCTCTAGCTCTATATGTACTCCATCATTTTGAGTGATTGAATAACCATTCTTCAGCACAAGTGATGGCCTTCAGTCCCACATGCTCGCTGCTCCAAGGCTCCCTCTCTCCTCGGGTCCAACAAGCAGTCCATGGACCACTCCCATTTCAATACAATGCGGGATTTCCAACCACATCTCTGCAATCCCAATCTCCTCAGCATACACCACCCAATCATCTCCTAAAGTAATCTGTCAGGAGGGAATGGAGAGCAGCTGCGTACACCACTCCTTGTGGTATGTCAGACTCTTGGTATTTCTTCAGTCCTTGTACCACGCCGGATCTACCTTCTCCTTTTGCGACATGTGAGATTTTGCGATGAAGAGGCGGTCGCGTACCTCCTTGGCCACATTCATGTTGCCTAAATGGCGCACGCCAGTTTGGATACTGCTGCTGATGTTGCTGCTGATGTTGCTACTACTGACTGCTGCTATTGTTGCTGTGGAGATTACTGTTTTTGCTACTACGGTTGTTGCTCCTTCTGGTCCCTCTTGAACTTGAAGCACTGTTTCCTGTAGTGCCCCTCTTTCTAGCAATAGTGGCACTTGCCCTTATTATTGCTTCTCAGCTACGCGGACTGCTGCTCTTGCTGGTTGCGTGAGCCCATGGTCATGAAAGCTCCTTCACTACTGCTGCGACCGCCATTAGACTTTACTACTTTGGTACACAGTTCTACCTGCACCAAGTGCATGTAGGTGAAGTCCAGGTCAAGAGTCGGTTGGCACTCCAACGTCTCTCACACTGTATCATAGCTCGTTGAGAGTCCTCTCAACAAGAGGAGGACGAAACGCGTATCTTCCACAGGGTTACCAGCCGCTTTCAGCTGCTTCGCCAGCTCCTTTTCCCTGTCAAAGTACTCCCTCATCCCTTCGCCACCCCACATTTTCAACGCCATCATCTTCTCCTCCAACCGCATGAGGAATGCAGTATCCTTGCTCCCATCCTTCTTGCACAACGTGTCCCATCCCTCTTTTGCAGTAGCCTTATCACTCGCGTACTCAAGATGTGGACTGGAGATGGTATTGACAAGCAACCAGTAGGCCTGCATGTCCTTTTTCCACTCCTCATATGCCGTTGGTACAGCTGCAGAAGAACCCACATCAGCTGTACCCTTTTGTGGTATCTTCCCCGCCACTACCTGCACTACGGTGGAACCAGAGCCGGCTCCTCGCCACTCACCACCTCCCACAAGCCCTTCTCCTCCAAACGAAGGCGAGTACGGATCTTCCAAAACGTGAAGTTGGCGCGTCCCTCCAGCCTCTCCACAGGCTGGGGTGCTCTCACAACGCCTGCTTTAGCCGTTTTGAACCTTGGTGATGCTCAACGTTGTCTTTCATTGGCGGCGCTACCCCTGCTGCCTTTGCCAGAAATCTGTATGACAGAAAATGGATAGTAGATTCTACCAGACATGGAATTTTGAAAAACAGAGCCTACCAGTGCAAAATTCAGCTCAAAAGCTTTCAGATCAACCTATGAAATAGGGTAAAAAACAGGAGATTTTGAATGATATGACCTCTTGAAAACAGGGTATGCTTTTGCTCCTACTCCAACTCAGACTAGCCAGCTTGTAAACGACGTTTCTCCCTTAGAAATCACTTGAATACTAATATATTTGCACCAATGGAAAGCTTAGCAAAAATACTACAATTTGCATGTGCCACTTTTAAAATTTGAGAAAGAAACAAGAGAGTTATGGTCAGACGATAGTCTTACTCATAGAGAAAAGTGTAATCATGGTTGAACTTGTTTTGAGTATAACTCTAAATCTGACCGTTAGATCTTTGTGATTGAGTGCTCGTTTGCAAGCTTGTCTATTGAACGTGAAGATCCACTGGTGGATGGTTACATTTGGTAAGGTTTCACTCTAACTTGTCACTCTCAAAGGGACAGCATGTGCTGGTTGAAACTGGGAGAACTTGGTTGTGAGACCAAGTCTTGGAAGTGGAGGAGGGAGCCTTGGAGCAGCATACATGTGGGAATAAAATGGTATCACTTGTGCTGAAGAATGGTTGTTAAATCGCTCAAAATGATGGAGTACATATAGAGCTAGAGCTTGGGCAAGTCAGCCCTCTCACAAGCCATACCACTTAGCCATGGAGGCTAAGGCTCACATACTAGAGTCCATAATATCACACAAGAGAGGAAATCAGCCTAGAAATAAAGCTTACCACTCAGCCACGACCTAGAGAGCTAGAAAATACTCTCATGGTACACTCCTAGTGGTCATATAACCCACAATCCCATGGAGAATCGCCACGTGTCCATGACTAGCACTCAAGGATCTTACCTCACATAAAAGTAAAGAGCGGTCGTTTTTACCTTGTCACTACAATGTGACAAGGCAACCTAAGAATCTAAGACCTTTTGGATATTTCTCCCATCAGGTCTTGACTCTTCCGTTTTTTCTTTTCTCAGGCTAAGGTATGGAGAATTGCCCTTGGTCACCCAGATAACGACGGTCGATGACTCCAGAAATTTCAAAAATTTATATTTCCCAATCGGCAGTTGGATCAGCCTCAAACTTGGGCCGTAGGTATTTTGCCACCAGATCTTTCCAATGGTGAAGTTAAGTTGACGACCGGAGCAGGCATCTGGTAGTTTCCTGGAATTTGCTCCTGTGGACCTGAAACTTAGCCGGATGGTTCCTTTCCGATAGATATGAGGGTAAAGGAAAGAGTAGGGAGTTGACGAACATGATGGCTGAGAGCGTGCCGGCAACCAAGGGAGCGGCACTACTCAAGCATGGAGCCTAAGGGAGAAGGATGGGTTCATCTCCTTTGGGGACACTGAACATCGCTTCAGGTGTGCCAACGGTAGCCTTCTCCACGCACAAGGCGAGGGAGATAAGTTGATCAGCACCAACGTAAACGATGCTTAAAAAGAATTGAAGTTGGAGAACGTCATCTACATGCTATCTTTTGTGGCAAACCTCTTGTCTGTGTCCAAAATCACGGACCATGACATGACGGTCGTTTTCACGGAGGAGGATGTCGTGATTGTCAACAACGACATTAAGATCTCCTATTCCAAAGAGTTTTGTCGTACAAGTCCTCAGAGTTGATGGGCTCTACGTGCTCGAGACCAAACCCCTTGAGAGTAAAACTGAGGGACATGTGGCGGTTGAAGAGCCCATGTCTCCAAAGCCTGATGTTGCACCACAAGCCGTCACCATGGCGGCTTACTCCACCAACACAGACACTAAGCTGTGGCAAAGGCGGTTTGGCCGTGTGGCCGACAGAACATAACAAGCAATGCAGCAGCACAAAGTGGTTCATGGGATGGAGGAATGCAAGGCCAAGGATGAGGGAAATTGCAAAATGCTATGTGATCCATGCCTCAATGCAAGGCAAAAAGAAAGCCCTCTGAGCGTAATGGACAATGTGCGGCAGCAATCTTGGACCTGATTCAATGTGATGTGTGTGAATCATTCCACGTCCCTTCAAACGGCGGCAACAAGTATTTCTTGACCTTCATCAATGACCATAGTCGCAAGATGTGGATCTACTTCCTCAAGACAAAGGGAGAGGTCAAGGAGAAGCTACAAGAGTTTGTCGTGATAGTAGAGCGGTAGAAAAGCAAAAAGATCAAGGCATTGCCCACGCAGAATGGTTGTGAGTACGAGGGGAGCAAAGGCCGGTTGAGCCAACACGCCATCAACCACCAGACCACCACACCTTACACCCCCAAAGGAATAGCATTACTCAGCGAATGAATGAGACTATCATCGGCATGACACGAAGCATGCTCTTCGACGCCTAACTCCCACCTCATTTTTTGGCTGAAGCTGCAAGAACTGCTGGCTACCTTGTGAATCTCACTCCGGCAGCCGGAAGGCGAGGCAAGAAAGAGCAAGAGAAGTAGCTCAGGATGCCAGAGGAGGCTTGGTGAGAGAAGAAGCCAGATGCCGTTCAATTGAGGGTATTTGGCTGTACTACGTGGGCAAAGATCCAAGGACAAGGAAGTGGCAAGCTAAATACACGTCCTCCAAAGTATGTAATGGTCGGATATGATTCCGCACATAAGGCGTACAAGCTGTGGGACCAAGTGGCTGGAAAGCTCATCACGAGCAAGGATATCGAGTTTGATGAAAGGACGCTTGTTAGGGGAGAGGTGGTGGACCCTATCCATGCTCCTAAATCAAGAGGGTGGGTTGTGTTACTCGAATCAGGTGATCAGGCACCAGAAAACTGGCAGATAGTGCTAGGGAGAGTAGCTGTGCAGGCTGACACAGTGATGGACTCTGACACCGAGTCTGAATCATCCGAGGCCTCTTGGTCAAAGTCTGAGTAGACCGCAGTGCTCACGGCTTCAGCCCAGAAGTCGTAGGTCAGCCGAGCCGCGTGCAGCATGGAGCACGCCGACTCCACAATGGTACGGTTGGCACGTTCTGCTACGCCGTTCTGCTGTGGTGAGTACGGCGTGGTACGCTGCGCCTTGATGCCAGCTGCTGCGAGGTAGTCCTAGAACTCCTTGCTGAGGTATTCTCCACCGCGATCGCTGCGCAGCGCCTTGATCTTCTTGCCGGTCTGGTTCTCCATCATGGCCTTGAACTCCTTGAACCTGTCAAAGCACTGGTCCTTGGAGGAAAGGAAGTACACAGCAGTGTAACGGCTGAAATCATCAATGAAGGTGAGAAAATACCTAGAGCCTCCAAAGCTCTGGGTCTGCATCGGTCCGCACAAGTCCGTGTGGACCAGCTCCAACACCCCTTTTGCATGCTCCCCTGCTCCAGAGAACGCCTCGCGGTGCTGCTTCCCCTCCAAACAGCCAATGCATAACTGCTGCTCAAAGTTAGAGATGGTAGGTAGGTCACGCACCATCTGCTTTGCTTGAAGCTGCTGTAAGGCGCGCATGCCGATGTGGCCGTAGCGTGCATGCCAGATCTCGCCATCTGTCGCCTGCACCACTGCTGCAAGACTCTGCTCACGCGGGATCTTGGTCGCCCCCAGCAGGCGGTACATGTCGCCCTCCTTCACCGACTTGGCCAACTCCTCTCCTGTTTCCTTGTCGAGGATGTAGCCGTAATCATCGTCAAAAACGACGCGCAGTCCTGTGTTTGTGAGAGAGGACACTGAGAGAAGGTTGAACGCAGCATCAGGCACATACAGCACGCCATGGAACACTCCCACTTCAATGCCACGCGGGGTCTCCAACCACATCTCCACAATCCCAATCCCCTCAGCATACACCACCCGATCATCACCCAAAGCAATCGGACGGGGGGGAATGGAGAGCAGCTGCGTGAACCACTCCTTGTGGTGCGTCAGACTCTTGGTACACCC
>SZWC01002779.1:151115-172174 GCA_023375785.1 Penium margaritaceum | reverse complement strand
TCCATAATCTCACACAAGGGAGGAAATCAGCCTAGCAATCAGGCTGACCACTCACACACGACCTAGAGAGCTAGAGAATGCTCTCATGGCACACTCCTAGTGGTCACATAACCCACAAACCCATGGAGAATCGCCATGTGTCCATGGCTAGCACACAAGGATCTCACCTCACCTAAAAAGTAAGGAGAGGTACCTTTATCCTAGTCAGCACACTCTGACAAGGCAATCCTAAGACCAAGGACCTTTTTGGATATTTCTCCCATCAGGTCTTGACCCTGGACCTCTTGCCTTTTTCTTTTCTCAGGCTAAGGCATGGAGCCATCACCCATGCCCACCCAGACATCGACGGTCCATGACCCCCGAAACTTCGAAAATTCATATCTCCTAATCCGACTGTTGGATCGGCCTCAAACTTGGACCGTAGAAATTCAGCCACATGATCTTTCCAATGGTGAAGTCGGATTGGCGATCGGAGCAGGCATCTGGTACTTTCCTGGAACTTGCTCCTGTGGACCTGAAATTGAGCCGGATGGCTCCCTTTCCAACAGGTCATGCTCGGCTCAAGGAAAGCTTGTGACCATAACAGGAGCTATAAATATGCCAGATACAGCCAAGAGGTAGGAGGTAGTAGATAGCGAATTTGTATCCATTGAAGAGAACGGAACATGGATTCTGGTGGTTAGGCCCCCAAACGCACACGTGGTGGACTCAAAGTGGGTACTCCGAAAACATTTCAAGCAAGATGGTACTATCGACAAGTATACGGCAAGAGTTGTGGTGAAGGGATTTTCCCAGTGTGCAAGCTCAGAGAACGAGGAGACCTTCATGCTTGTCGTCACGTTTGCCTCCATCAGATCCATGTTGGGCATCGCTCCTGCAAAAGATCAAGATCTACCAGATGGATGTCCTTTGCACGCTCCCCTACTCCAGAGAACGCCTCCCGGTGCTGCTTCCCCTCCAAATAGCCGATGCATAACTGCAACTCAAAGTTAGAGAGGATAGGCAGGTCACGCACCATCTGCTTTGCTTGAACCTACTGCAAGGCGCGCATGCCGATGTGGCCGTAGAACGCATGCCAGATCTCGCCATCTGTCGCTTGCACCACTCCTGCAAGACTCTGCTCACGCGGGATCTTCGTCGCCCCCAGCATGCGGTACATGTCGCCCTCCTTCACCGACCTGGCAAACTCCTCCCCCGTGTCCTTGTTGAGGATGTAGCCATAGTCATCATCGAAGACGACACATAGTCCTGTATTTGTAAGAGATGAGACCGAGAGGAGGTTGAATGGAGCATTAGGTACATACAGCACGCCATGGAAAACTCCTAATTCAATGCCACGTGTGGTCTCCAACCACATCTCCTGAATCCTAATCCCCTCAGCATACACCATCCGATCATCACCCAAAGCAATCGGACGGGGGTGAATGGAGAGCAGCTGCGTGAACCACTCCTTGTGGTGCGTCAGACTCTTGGTACACCCCAAATCCTTGTACTATGCCAGATCCACCTTTTCCTTCTGCGATATGTTAGACTTCGCCATGAAGAGGCGGTCGCACACCTCCTTGGCGACGTTCATGTTGCCAAAGTGGCACACGCAAGTCTATTTCTGCTGCTGTTGCTGCTCCTGGCATAGCTGTGACTGCTGCTGCTGTTGTTGTAGAGATTGTTGCTTTTGCTGTTGCTCCTGCTACTCCTTCTCGTCCCTCTTGAACTTGAAACATACTTTCTTGAAGTGCCCCTTTTTCTGGCAATAGTGGCATTTGCCCTTCTTCTTGCCTCTCTGCTGCCCGGACTGCTGCTGCTGCTGGTTACGTGAGCCCATGGCCATGAAAGCTGCTTCACTGCTGCTGCTGCCGCCATTGCCCTTTGGTGCATTGCGACGTAGTTCTACCTGCACCAATTGCGTGCAGATGAAGTCAAGGTCGAGAGTCGGCTGGCACTCCAACGTCTCTCGTACCGTGTCGTAGGTCGTTGGGATTCCCCTCAGCAAGAGGAGGATGAACCGCATCTCTTCCACAGGGTTGCCGGCCGCTCTCAACTGCTTTGCCAGCTCCTTTGCCCTGTCCAGATACGCCTCCATCCCTTTACCACCCTACATTTTCAGCGCCATCATCTTTTCCTCCAAAAGCATGAGGAATGCAGGATCCTTGCTCTCATACTTCTTGTACAACGTGTCCCACCCCTCCTTTGTAGTAGCCTTGTCACTCACGTACTGAAGATGCTGATTGGAGTTGGTGTTTATACACAACCTGTAGGCCTGCCTGTCCTTCTTCTTCCACTCCTCATACGCCGCTGCTGTAGTTGTAGATGAACTTGCATCTGCTGCACCTTTTTGCAACGTCTCCACCACCACCTCTGCTGCGGTGATACCTTTTGCCTATGGAGGCGGAGCGCGCTCGTCGCCACTTACCACCTCCCACAAGCTCCTCTCCTCGAAAAGGAGGCTGGTACAGATCTTCCAAAACGTGGAGTTGGCGCGTCCTTCCAGCCTCTCCAAGGGCTGGGCTGCTGTTACCATGCCTGCTGCTGCCATTTTGAGCTTTGGTGATGCTTAGCGCTGTCCTTGAGTGGCGGCGCTACCCCTGCTTCTGCTCTTGCTTCAGCCGGAAATCTGTCTGACAGAAAATGGAGCGTAGATGAGACAAGACTGGGAATTTTGAAAAAATGAGCCCACCACTGGAAAATTCAGCTCAAAACCTTTCAGATCCACCTATAAAACAGGGTCATTAAAGGGGAATTTTCAGAGAAATGCCCTTTTGAAAACTGGGTATGGTTCTGCTCCTACTCTAGCTCACACTAGCCAGCTTGTAAACAGAGTTTCTCCCAAACGTAGTTATGGAATGCAAATATTTTTGCACCAATAGAAATCTTAGGAAAAATACTTCAATTCGTATGTGCTACTTTCTAAGTTTAACAAAGAAACGAGAGAGTTATGGTCATCACAAGGCGACAGTCTTACTCAGAGAGAAGAGTATAGTCCTGGCCGACCTCGTTTTGAGCGTAATTCTCAATCCGCACGTTGGATCTTTGGGACTTTGGACTCGTTAGAAAGTTTGTCTCTTGAACTTGAAGATCTAGTGGTCGAGCGTCAACTTTTGGTGAAGATTTTACCCCAACCCGTCACTCTCAAAGTGACTGCCTGTGCTGGCTGAAAGTGGTAGAACTTGGCTCTGATACGAAATGTTCGAAATGGAGGAGAGAGAGGGAGCCTTGGAGCAGCGAGCATGTGGGACTCGAAGGGCATCACTTGTGCTGAAGAATGGTTGTTCAATCACCCAAAATGATGGAGTACATATAGAGCTAGAGCTTGGGCAAGTCAGCCCTCTCACAAGCCACACCACTTAGCCATGGAGGCTAAGGCTCACACATTAGAGTCCATAATCTCACACAAGGGAGGAAATCAGCCTAGCAATCAGGCTGACCACTCACACACGACCTAGAGAGCTAGAGAATGCTCTCATGGCACACTCCTAGTGGTCACATAACCCANTTGTTCAATCACTCAAAATGATGGAGTACATATAGAGCTAGAGCTTGGGCAAGTCAGCCCTCTCACAAGCCACACCACTTAGCCATGGAGGCTAAGGCTCACACACTAGAGTCCATAATCTCACACAAGGGAGGAAATCAGCCTAGCAATCAGGTTGACCACTCACATACGACCTAGAGAGCTAGAGAATGCTCTCATGGCACACTCCTAGTGGTCACATAACCCACAAACCCATGGAGAATCGCCATGTGTCCATGGCTAGCACACAAGGATCTCACCTCACCTAAAAAGTAAGGAGAGGTACCTTTATCCTAGTTAGCACACTCTGACAAGGTAATCCTAAGATCAAGGGCCTTTTTGGATGTTTCTCCCATCAGGTCTTGACCCTGGACCTCTTGCCTTTTTCTTTTCTCAGGCTAAGGCATGGAGCCATCGCCCATGCCCACCCAGACATCGACGGTCCATGACCCTTGAAACTTTGAAAATTCATATCTCCCAATCTGACGGTTGGATCAGCCTCAAACTTGGACCGTAGACATTTTGGCACTTGATCTTTCCAATGGTGACGTCGAATTGACGATCGTAGCAGGCATGTGGTACTTTCCTGGAACTTGCTCCTGTGGACCTGAAACTGAGCCAGATGGCTCCTTTTCCAATAATAGTTGTTTGGCTGCGACTGTATCTCTTGCTACACAGCTTGCGCCGAATTTGGTACATCTGGTACAGCCATGGCCTCCTTGTAGGACGTTGGCTCGTCTTGTTTTTGCAATATTCAGAAATGCCCGCGTTCACCAAGCTTGTAGCGTACTCTTTGAGGGTACCTTCGACCACGTGCTCGAGCGTTAGCAGGCAACTAGTCAAGTGCTTCCGGCACAACAGTTCCTACTGATGATAGTGTATCTTCTTCCTCTTCTTCTGCCAATGAGGCCGCTGTATCTACTGTATGACACATGGGAGAATAGAGAAGTTCTCCCACCATCAGAGTAGAGGAAGGTTCAAGGGAGGCGAGATCAGGGAGAATGTGTACTTCCACTACTTCATCAACTGCTGGTTCAGCTGCCTCTTCGGAGATGATATTGGTGTTGATGACGTTACTTTTGTTGAAAATGACATCCCCATAGATGATGAAGTGGCCACTATCCCTTTCGTAGAAGCAAGATGCCATACTTGCCACGTCATAGCCGATGATTAGCATCTCTGCGCTCTTCGTGTCCTATTTCTGCCGCTTCTCCTTCGGCACGTGTATGTGCGTAAAGCTGCTAGATGCGCGAAGATGACCCACGCTAGACTTCTTGCCGAACCACACCTCCTACGGTGTCATATGCTCCAGGGGCTTGGTTAGACTGCGGTTCTTGATGTACACCGCAGTGCTCACTGCTTCGCCCTAAAAGTCCTAGGTGAGCGAAGCTGCGTGCAACATGGAGCACGGCGACTCAACGATGGTCTGGTTGGTGTGTTCTGCTATACCTTTCTACCGCGGCCAGTATGGCACGGTGCGTTGTGCCTTGATGCCTGCGGCTGCGAGGTAGTCCTGGACCTCCTTACGCAGGTATTCTCCACTGCGGTCGTTATGTAGTACCTTGATTTTCTTGCAAGCCTGGTTCTCCACCATTGCCTTGAACTCCTTGAACCTATCAAAGCACTGGTCCTTGGACGAAAGGAAGTACACAGCAGTGTAACGATTGAAAACATCAATGAAGGTGAGAAAATACCTAAAAACTCCAAAGCTCTGGCTTTGCATTGGGCAAAAGAAATCTGTGTAGACCAGATCCAGTATCTCCTTCAGGCGTTCTCTTCCTCCACAGAACGCCTTGCGATGCTCCTTCTCCTCCAAACAGCCGAAGTGCCATCTGTGGCATGCACCACTACTACAAGACTCTGCTCGTGTGGGATCTTGGTTGCCCCAACATGCGGTTCATGTCACCTTCCTTCAACGTCTTAGCCAACTCCTCTCCTATTTCCTTGTCGAGGATGTAGCCATAGACATCATCAAAGACAATTCACAGTCTTGTATTGGTGAGAGAGGACACTGAGAGAAGATTCAACGTAGCATTAGATACATATAGCACATTATGGAATATTCCCACTCCAACCACATCTCCACAATCCCAATCCCCTAAGCATACACCACCTGATCATCTCCCAAAGCAATTGGTTGGGGAGGAATGGAGAGCAGCTACGTAAACCACTCCATGTGGTGCGTAAGACTCTTTCTACACCCTAAGTCCTTGTACCATGCCAGATCCGCCTTTTCCTTCTGCGACATGTCAGATCTTGCCATGAAGAGGCGGTCGCACACCTCCTTGGCCACGTTCATGTTGCCAAAATAGTGCACGCCGGTCTAGTTCTGCTGTTGTTGTTGCTGTTGCTCACATTGCTGTGAGTGTTGCTACTGTTCTTGTGGAGATTGCTGCTTTTGCTGCTACAATAGTGGCATTTGCCCTTTTTCTTGCCTCTCGACTATGCGGACTGCTACTACAACTAGTTCCAGCAGCTGCTCCACTTCTGCTGCTGCCGCCATTGCGCTTTGCTATATTAGGACGCAGTTCTACCTACACCGTGTGCATGCAGATGAAGTCTAGGTCAAGATTCGGCTGGCAATCCGTCTCTCGCACCGTGTCATAGCTTGTTGGGAGTCCCCTCAGCAAAGGAAGACAAAAGGCATGTCTTCCACTGGGTTGCCGGCTGCTTTCAGCAACTTTGCCACCTCCTTTGCCGTGTCCATGTATGCCTCCATCTCTTCGCCACCCTGCATTTTCAACGCCATCATCTTCTTCTCCAAAAACATGAGGAATATAGGATCTTCGCTTTCATACCTCGTACACAACGTGTCCCAGACCTCTTTTCCAGTAGCCTTCTCACTCACATACCTAAGATGCGGATTGGAGATGGTATTGATTAGTAGCCCGTAGGCCTGCCTGTCCTTCTTCCACTCCTCTTAGGTCATCGTTGCAGTTGTAGATAAATTTGCATCTGCTCCACCTTTCTGCGGCGTCTTCCCTGCCGCTACGTCTACTACGGTGATGCCTTTTACATGTGGAGGCAGAGCATGCTCGTCGTCGCTCATTACCTCTCACAAAACCCCTCTCCTCCAAAAGGAGCCGGGTATGGATCTTCCAAAACATGAGATTGGTGCATCCTTCCAGCCTCTCTAAGGGCTGGGCTGTTGTTACTACACCTGCTACTGCCATTGTGAGCTTTGGTCATACTTAGCGCTGCAAGAAATCGGTCTTACAGAAAATGGACTGTGGAGGCCAACATACTGCAAAGGTTGAAAAATTGAGCCAACCACTAGAAAATTCAGCTCAAAACCTTTCAGATCGACCCATAAAACAGGGTCATCAACAGGGGATTTTCAGAGATATGCCCTTTTGAAAACACGGCATGCTGTTACTCCTACTCCAGCTCTCACAGCCCAGCTTGTAAATGGCATTTCTCCAAAACGTACAAATGCAATGCAAATATTTTTCCACCAATGAAAATCTTAGGAAAAATACTTCAATTTCTATGTGCTACTTTTTAAATTTGACAAATAAATGAGAGAGTTATGGTCATCACAAGGCGATTGTCTTACTTAGAGAGAAGAGTGGATCAAATAGTTACCAAGGTAGCAGCTTCCGAAAGGGAGCTTGGTAGGAGGGATTTTCTACCTTGACCAACTAAAAAACCAAAAAAAGGAAAAAGAAGAGTGTAGCCCTGGTCGATCTTCTTTTGAACATACCTCTCATGTCTTCGTGATTTTGAGCTTGTTGGAAAGTGTGTCTCTTGATCTGGAAGGTCCAGTAGTCAAGTTTCAAATTTGATGAAGGTTTCATCCTAACCCGTCACTCTCAAAGTGACGGCCTGTGCTAGCTGAGATGGCAGAGCCTGGCTCTGATACCAAGTATTAAAACTGAAGGAGAGAGGAAGCCTTGGAGTAGCAAGCATATGGAATTGGAAGGGCATTACTTGTGCTGAAGAATGGTTGTTGAATCACTCAAAATGATGGAGTACATATAGAGCTAGAGCTTGGGCAAGTTAGCCCTCTCACAAGCCACACCACATAGCCATGGAGGCTAAGGCTCACATACTAGAGGCCATAATCTCACACAAGGGAGGGAATCAGCCTAGCAATCACGCTGACCACTCACACGCGACCTAGAGAGCTAGAAAATACTCTCATGGCTCATTCCTAGTGGTCACATAACCCACAATCCCATGGAGAATCGCCATGTGTCCATGACTAGTACACAAGGATCTCACCTCACCTAAAAACTAAGGAGAGATACCTTTTTCCTAGTCAAGACACTCTGACAAGACAACCCAAGAATCTAGGACCTTTTTGGATATTTCTCCCATCACGTCTTGACCCTCGACCTCTTGCCTTTTTCTTTTCTCAGGCTAAGGCATGGAGCTATCGCCCATGGTCACCCAGATGTCGGTGATTGATGACCTCAAAAACTTAAAAAATTCATATCTTCCAATCCCACTGTTGGATCGGCCTCAAACTTGGAGCAGGAATCTGGTAGTATCCTGGAACTTGAAACTCTCGACCTCAATCTGAGCCGGATTTCTCCTTTCCCAAAACGCGCCTAGGCTAGAGGCTTGCTCTAGGACTATAAGAACCCGTTAGTTGCCTTGAGGAGAGAGGGAGCCTTGGAGAAGCAAGTATGTGCAATTGGAAGGGCGTCACTTGTGCTAAAGAATGGTTATTGAATCACTCAAAATGATGGAGTACATATAGAGCTAGAGCTTGGGCAAGTCAGTCCTCTCACAAGCCATACCACTTAGCCATGGAGGCTAAGGCTCACACACTAAAGTCCATAATCTCACACAAGGGTGGAAAACAGCCTAGCAATCAGGCTGACCACTCACACACGACCTAGAGAGCTAGAAAATGCTCCTATGGCACACTCCTAGTGGTCACATAACCCACAATGCCATGGAGAATCACGATGTGTCCATGGCTAGCACACAAGGATCACAGCTCACCTAAAAAGTAAGGAAAGGTACCTTTATCTTAGTCAGCATATTTTGATAAGGCAATCCTAAGACCAAAGACCTTTTTACATATTTCTCCCATCATGTTTTGACCATAGCCTCTTGCCTTTTTCTTTTCTCAGGCTAAGGCATGGAGCCATCGCCCATGATCACCTGGATATCGGCGGTCGATGACCCCGAGAACTTTGAAAATTCATATCTCCCGATCCGACCGTTGGATCGAGCTCAAACTTGGACCGTAGACATTTTGCTACCTGATTTTTTTAATAAAGAAATTTGATTGACAATCGTAGTAGGCATCTGGTAATTTCCTGGAACTTGCTTCTATGGACCTGAACCTTAGCCAGATGGCTCCTTTTCCAACAATCTCCCACTTTGCCACAGTCAGAGTGGGCTGAGTGTACATGCTTTCATGTAAAACTGCTGTTTCTTACGGGTCACTAGCTTGGTGTAGAAATCGGCGACCTGCGCGCTGGTTGGAGTAAACTCCAACTTGATAGCACCCTCCTGTACCACGTGCATGATGAAATGATATGCGATGTCAATGTTCTTGGTGCGTGCATGGTGCTCAGGATTCTTGGCAACTGCGATTGAGCTCTGGTTGTCGACGAGCATAGGAACTGGAACTTCTGCACTCCCACTCATCTCTGCCATGAGACGCTGAAGCCAAACTGCTTCTTTGGCTCCAAAGGTGAGAGAGATGTACTCAACTTCCGTGCTTGAGGTGGTCATGGCCACCTTAAACACGGAAGCTGAGTACGTCTCTCTCAGCTTCGGAGCCAAGGAAGTAGTTTGGCTTCAGTGTCTCATGGCAAAAATGAGTGGGACTGCAATCGTTCCAGTTCCTATGCGCATCGACAACCAGAGTACAATCGCAGTCGCCAAGAAGCCTAAGCACCATGCACACACTAAGCACATTGACATCGCATATCACTTCATCTGGCATATGGTGCACGAGGGTGCTATCAAGTTGGATTTTACTCCAACTAGCAAGCAGGTCGCTGATTTCTGCACCAAGCTAGTGAGAAGTAGCAATTCTGTATGAAGGAATGTGGACTCAACCCACTCTGACTGTGGCAAAGTAGGAGGTTGTTGGAAAAGGAGCCAACTCGCTCAGTTTCAAATCCACAAGAGCAAATTCCAGGAAAGTATCAGATGATTTCTCAGATTGTCCATCCGACTTCACCATTGAAAATATCAAGTGGTAAGATATCTACGGTCCATCTTTGAGGTTGATCCAACGGTCGGATTGGGAGATATGAATTTTCAAAGTTTTCAGGGTCATCGATCGCCGATATCCGGGTGACCATGGGCGATGGCTCCATGCCTAAGCGTGAGAAAAGAAAAAGGAAAGAGGTCCAGGGTCAAGACCTTATGGGAGAAATATACAAAAAGGTCCTTGGTCTTAGGATTGCCTTGTCCGAGTATGCTTACTAGGATGAAGGTACCTTTCCTCACTTTTTAGGTGAGGTGAGATCCTTGTGTGCTAGTCATGGACACATGACAATTCTCCATGGGATTGTGGGTTATGTGACCACTAGGAGTGTGCCATGAGAGCACTTTCTTCTTCTCTAGGTCGTGTGTGAGTGGTCAGCCAGATTGCTAGACTGATTTCCTCCCTTGTCTGAGACTATGTACTCTAGTGTGTGAGCCTTAGCCTCCATGGCTAAGTGGTCTGGCTTGTCAAAGGGCTGACTTGCCCACGCTCTAGCTCTATGTGTACTCCATCATTTTGAGCGATTCAACAACAATTCTTTGTACAAGTGATTCCCTTTCAATCACACATGTTCGCTGCTCCAAGGCTCGTTCTCTCCTCCAGATCCAACATTTTGAAAATTCATATCTCCCAATCTGACCGTTGGATCGACCTCAAAGTTTGACCGTAGATATTTTGCCACCTGATCTTTTCAATGGAGATATTGGATTGACGATCCGAGTAGGCATCTGGTACTTTCCTGGAACTTGCTCGTGAGGACCTGAAACTGAGCCAGATGGCTCCTTTTCCAACACGGGTTAGGGTCACACCTTGACCAAATTTGACGATCGACAATAGGATCTTCAAGTTTGCAAAACAAGCGCTCCAACGAGCCCAAGATTGCGAAGATCTCACAGTCAGAATGAGAATTATGCTCAAAACAAGATCAGCCATGGCTACACTCTTCTTTATGAGTAAGACTATTGCCTTGTGATGACCATAACTCTCTTGTTTGTTCGTCAAATTCAAAGTGGCACGTGCTAATTGTAGTATTCTTCCTAAGCTTTCCATTGGTGCAAAAATATTTGCATTCCATTGATTTGTTACGGAGAAACACCGTTTACAAGCTGGCTGGTCTGAGTTGGAGTACGAGCAGAAGCATACTGTGTTTTCAAGAGGGCATATCTCTCAAAATCCACTGTTGATGACCCTGTTTTATGGGCCGATCCAAAAGGTTATGAGCTGGATGTTCCAGTAGTGGGCTTCATTTTTCCAAATTCCTAGTATGCTAGCATCTACAGTCCATTTTCTATCAGACAAATTTGAGAAAAAGCAGGGGTACTGACGGATTGGGGTTAAACCTTCACCAGATTTGACAATTGATATCACGATCTTCAGGCTCAAAAGACAAGCTTTCCAACGAGCGAAGATTGTGAAGATCCCACAATCAGACTTAGAGTTATGCTCAAAACAAGGTCGGCCAGGGCTACACTCTTCTCTATGAGTAAGACTGTCGCCTTGTGATGACCATAACTCTCTTATTTCTTTGTCAAATCTAAAACGTTGCATATGCGAACTGTAGTAGTTTTGCTAAGCTTTCCATTGGTGCCAAAATATTTCCATTCCATTGATTCGTTTGGGAGAAACGTCGTTTACAAGCTGGCTAGTCTGAGTTGGAGTAGGAGCAAAAGCATATCTTGTTTTCAAGAGGGTATATCTTTTAGAATCCTCTGCTGATCATCCTGTTTTATGGTTCGATCTGAAAGGTTTTGAGCTGAATCATCTAGTGGTGGGCTCCGTTTCCAAAATCCCTAGTCTGCTGGCATCTACAGTCCATTTTCTGTCAGACAGATTTCTGGTAGAGACAGCAGCAGAAGCAGGGGTAGCGCTGCCATCCAAGGGCAGAGCTGAGCATCACCAAGGCTCAAAATGGTAGCAGCTGGCGTTGTGACGGCATCCTAGCCTTTGGAGAGGCTGGAGGGACGTGCCAACTTCATGTTTTGGAGATCTGTACATGCCTCCTTTTGGAGGAGAGAGGCTTGTGGGAGGTGGTTAGCGGCGATGAGCCGGCTCCCCATTCACAGGTAAAAGGCATCACCGTAGCATTGGTGGCGGCGGGGAAGACGTCACAAAAGGCTATTGCAAAGGAGGGGTGGGCACATTGTCCAAGAAGTATGAGAGCAAGGATCCTGCATTCCTCGTGCATTTGGAGGAAAAGATGATGGCGCTGAAGATATAGGGTGGTGAAGGGATGGAGACCTTCTAATACAGGACAAAGGAGCTGGCGAAGCAGCTGAGAGCGGCCAGCAAACCTGTGGAAGAGACGCACTTCATCCTCCCCTTGCTGAGGGGATTCCTAACCAACTACGATACGGTGCGAGAGACGCTAGAGTGCCAGCCAACTCTCGACCTCGACTTCATCTACACATACCTGATGTAGGTGGAATTGCGTCGCAATGTAGCAAAGCGCAATGGCGGCGGGATCAGTGTAGTAGTTTTTTGGCTTCAAGCTCATGCAACCAACAGCAATAGCAGCAGTCAGGGCAGCAGATAGGTAGAAAAAAAGGCAAATGCCACTACTGCCTGAAAGAGGTAGACTACTAAAAGGAGTGTTTCAAGCTCAAGAGGGACCAAAAGGAGTAGTAGCAGCAGCAGTCATCGCAACAACAGCAGCAAAAGCAGCAGTAATAGCAGGAAAAGTCAAAACACTATCAGTATCAGTAGCAGCAGTAAAACCAGGCTGGTGTACGCCACTTTGGCAACATGAATGTGGTCAAGGAGGTGCGTAACCGTCTCTTCATGGCGAAGTTTGACATGTCACAGGTCGAGAAGGTGGATCTCGCATCGTACAAAGACTCAGGGTATACCAAGAGCCTCACACATCACAAGGAGTGGTTTACACAGCTGCTCTCCATCCCTCCCCGTCCTATCGCTATGGGTGATGATCGGGTGGTGTATGGTGAGGGGATTGGGATTGAGGAGATATGATTGGACACCCCACGTGGCATTGAACTAGGAGTGTTCCATGGCGGGCTGTATGTACCTATTATTGCATTCAACCTTCTTGTAGTCTCCTCTCTTACAAATACAGGACTGCGTGTCGTCTTCGATGATGACTATGGCTACATCCACAACAAGGATAGAGGAGAGGCATTGGCGAGGTTGGTGAAGGAAGGCGACATGTACTACCTGCTGGGGGCATCCAAGATCCCACGTGAGCAGAGTCTAGCAGCTGTGGTGTAGGCGACAGATGGCGAGATGTGGGATGCGCTCTACGACCACATCGGCATGCGCGCTTTGTAGCAGCTCAAGCTAAGCAGATGGTGCGAGACCTGTCTACCATCTCTAACTTTGAGCAGCAGTTATGCATCGGCTGTTTGGAGGGGAAGCAGCATCGGGAGGCGTTCTCTGGAGCAGAGGAGCGTGCGAAGGAGGTGTTGGAGCTGGTCCACGCGGACTAGTGCGGACCGATGCAGACCCAAAGCTTTGGAGGCTCCAGGTATTTCCCGACCTTCATTGATGATTTCAGCCATTACACTGCTGTGTACTTCCTTCCAAGGACCAGTGGTTTTACAGTTCCAAGGAGTTCAAAGCCATGGTAGAGAACCAGACTGGCAAGAAGATCAAGGCGCTGCGTAGCGATCGCAATGAAGGGTACCTGAGCAAGGAGTTCCAGGACTACCTCGCAGAAGCTGGCATCAAGGCGCAACGTACCGTGCCATACTCGTTGAAGCAGAATGGGATAGCAGAATGTGCCAATCGTACCATTGTGGAGTCAGTACACTCCATGCTACACGTGACTCAGCTGACCTAAGACTTCTGGGCTGAAGCCGTGAGCACTACGGTCTATATTAAGAACCGCAGTCCAATTAAGGCGCTGGAGCAGATGACAGCGTACGAGGCGTGGTTTGGCAAGAAACCGAGCGTAGGTTATCTCCGAGCATTTGGCAGCCTAGCGTACATGCACGTGCCCAAGGAGAAGCGGCAGAAATGGGACACAAATAGTGTGCAAATGCTGATGATTGGCTACAACGTGGCAAGCAAGGCCTATCTAGAAGAGATAGAGGCCACGTCATCATCTCCAAGGATGTCGTCTTCAATGAAAGCAACGTCATCGGCACCAACATTGTGTGTGAAGAGGGAGTAGAACCAGCAGCTGACGAGACAGTGGGAGCAGGAATCCTTCCTGACCCAGTCTCTTCAGATCCTTCCTCTACTGTGACAGTGGGAGAATCACTCTACTCTCCCATATCTGATGTAGGAGATATAACACCCTCATCGGCAGAAACAGAGGAAGGAGATGTAGCACCACCAGCAGCAGCAATAGTTGTGCAAGCAGTACCGCGCCAGCCACCCGCTAACACTCCTGCACTATGTCGCAGGTACCCTCTTAGGGTGCGTTACAACCCTGGTGAGCGCGGCCATTTCTGGATGCCGCATAAACCAAAACAGATGAACGTAGCAGTTGCAGCAGATTCAGATGAGCCAACGTCATACAAGGAGGCCATGGTTGTACCAAATGTAGCATATTGGGCACAAGCCGTGTAGCTGGAGATACAGTCGCAGCTGAACAACGGCACGTGGGAGCTGACTGAGCGTCCACCTGGACGTAAGGTGATCAAGTGCAAATAGGTGTTCAAGAAGAAGCGGGGAGTAGATGGTAACCTGGAAAAGTACAAGGCAAGGCTGGTCGCCAAGGCCTACTCGTAGCATGAGGGCATCGACTACACAGAAACGTTTGCCCTTGTTGCAAACTTTCCCTTTGTGCGCACGCTCCTCTTTTATGCAGCAGCTGAGGACTTCGAGATTCACCACATGGATGTCAAGACAGCATTCTTGAATGGTGACTTGGAGGAGGAGATCTATATGGAGCAGCCGGAGGGGTCTGTCATGGATGGCCAGCAGCACCTGGTTTACAAGCTGCAGAAATTGCTATACGGCCTCAAGCAAGTGTCGCGTGCTTGGAACCAGAAGTTGGATGCGGCGTTGCAGCGCATGTGGTTTGAGTGCAGCGAGTCTGACTACAGTGTGTATTGCTGGTTGCATGAGCATGAGATCCTCATCATCATTGTATATGTGGATGACATGCTCCTCCTTTCCAACAGCATGTCTGCACTATATGAGTTCAAGGAGGCCATAAAGGCGCTCTTCCAGATGTCTCATCTTGGGGAGGCGTCATACTTCCTCGGCATCAAGATCACGCTTGACCGCTTATCACACTCTCTCTTGCTACAGTAGAGTCGCTACATCAAAGACGTCCTACAGCGATTCGGCATGGCAGAGTCCAAATCCATCGGCACGCCGCTGGAGACGCGGCAGTACCTCATGAGCTTCAGTGGAGAAGTAGATGCAGCTGAGCGGTAGAAGTACCAGAGCGCCGACAGGATTCTCATGTACCTGATGGTGGCAACCAGGCCGGACCTCACACAGGCTGTGAGCATGGCTAATCCTGGACCGGAGCACGAGAAGGCGGTAAAGCGGATCTTCCCCTACCTTGCTCGAATCATCAACATCGACATCACCTACATCGGCAACGACAACAACATCATCGGCTACACAGATGCAGATTGGGCTTCAAACCTTGAGGACCGTAAGTCCATCTTTGCACATTTGTTCCTCATGAATGGTGGGGCGATCAGCTGGTGCAGCAAGTAGCAGGTGGTCGTAGCTATCTCAAGCACGGAAGCTAAGTATGTCTCCCTCAGCTTTGGAGCCAAGGAAGAAGTTTGGCCTCAACGTCTCATGGCACAGATGAGTGGCAGTGCAGCAGTTCCAGTTCCTGTGCGCGTCGAGAACCTGAGCGCAATCGCACTCGCCAAGAATCCTGAGCACCATGCACGCACCAAGCATGGTGCAAAGGGGTATTATCAAGCTGGAGTTTACTCCAACCAGCAAGCAGGTCGCTGATTTCTGCACCAAGCCAGTGACCCGTGAGAAGCAGCAATTCTGCATGAAGGCATGTGGACTCAGCCCACTTTGACCGCGGCAAAGTGGGAGATTGTTGGGAAAGGAGCCATCCGGCTCAGTTTCAGGTCCACAAGAGGAAGTTCGAGGAAACTACCAGATGTGTGCTTTGATCGTCGATTGGAATTCATTTGAAAGATCAGGTGGCAAAATATCTAGGGTCCAAGTTTGAGGCCGATCCAATGGTCAGATTGGAAGATATGAATTTTCGTAGTTTTTGGGGTCATCGATCGCCGATATCCGGATAACCATGGGTGATGGCTACATGCCTTAGCCTGAGAAAAGAAAAAGGCAAGAGATCCAGGGTCAAGACCTTATGGGAGAAATATCCAAAAAGGTCCTAGATTCTTGGCTTGCCCTGTCAGGGTGTGCTGACTAGGAAAAAGGTACCTCTCATTACTTTTTCGGTGAGGTGAGATCCTTGTGTGCTAGCCATGGACACATGGCCATTCTCCATGAGATTGTGGATTATGTGACCACTAGGAGTGTGCCATGAGAGCATTTTCTAGCTCTCTAGGTCGTGTGTGAGTGATCACCCTGATTGCTAGGCTGATTTCGTCCCTTGTGTGAGATTATGGACTCTAGTGTGTGAGCCTTAGCCTCCATGGCTAAGTTGTGTGGCTTGTGAGAGGGCTGACTTGCCCAAGCTCTAGCTCTATATGTACTCCATCATTTTGAGTTATTGAACAACCATTCTTCAGGACAAGTGATGTCCTTCCATTCACACATGCTCGCTACTGCAGGACTCCTTCTCTCCTCGAGATCCAACAAAACTTGTTCACTTGTCCCATAGCATAGCAAATACCAGGGCGTGTTCCTACCATGCCATACATGAGGCTGCCAACAACAGACTGGTAGGGAATGTTCTTCATGTCATGCCGTTCTTCTTTCGTACTAGGGCCCATGGAGGAGAGCTTGATGTCTCTTGTCATGGGTGTACTGATGGGCTTACATTCCTCCACGTTGAAGCGTTTGAGGTCCTCCGTGATGTACTTGGTCTTGTTCAGCTGGATGGTGCCTGTTGTCTGATTGCGCTGGATGGCTATCTTGAGGTAGAACTCAAGCGGACCCATGTCCAACTTGAACGTGTTGCTGAGATCTTTCTTCAGCTTGTTCAACAGCTCGAACGATGACGAGCAGATGATCAGGTCATCAACGTACAGTACAACCAACATCAAGCCTTGCTCATCCTCCCGCACATAGATACTAGGATCATTCTGGTAGTGCGAGAAGGTGAGCCCGGCCATGAAGCCGTCCATCTCCTTGTATGACATCCTTGTGGCCTGTTTGAGCCCATAGAGTTCTTTGACCAGTTTGCAAACCTTAACCTTTGGAGTTTTAACTCCCTCCACCACTTCCATCAACACTTCTTTGTCTATCTTCCCGTAGAGGAAAGCTGTTTTGACATCCATCTGGTGGACCTCCAGATCTTTTGCAGCAGGGATGCTCAACATGGATTAGATGGAGACAAAGGTGACGACAAGCGCGAAGGTCTCCTCGTACTCTGAGCCTGCACGCTAGGACAATCCCTTCGCCATAACTCTTGCCTTGTTTTTCTCGATAGTAGCGTCGTGCTTGAGTTTTTTCCGGAATACCCACTTTGACCTCACAACATGTGCGATTGGAGACCTTTCTACCATAACTCATATTTCGTTCTCTTCAATGGATGCGAGTTCGCTATCCATTGCCTCCTTCCACTTGGCCGCATCTAGCATGTTCATAGCCTCCCTTACAGTCATGGACTCTCCCTGAGTTGGCTCAAGGAGAGCATGACCAGCTGAATCCTGTCCATTCCGCACTCTCAGCATCGTACTTGGGCGAAGGTTTTATCTGGCGTGAGCTACGCCGGAGTGTTGTTGGTAGTGCTTCAAGGCTTAGTTGCTTCTGTTAATCCTGTGCTGCTAGTGATCTGCTGTTTGAGGAAGAGTCACTGGCCTTAGGATTTGACTCAAAGGCCTCGGACGACTCAGAATCAGTGTCAGAGTCCGTCTCTGTGTCACCTTGCACAGCTATTCTCCCTAGAGCACCATTCTTTACTGGCACCATGTGTTAGTTTTCTGGTACCTGATCACCTGACTCGAGCAACACAACCCACTCTTCTGATTTCAGAGCATGGACAGGATCCAGCGACTCTCCATTGCCGAGCATCCTTTCATCAAACTCGACATGTCGCCTTCTGATAAGCTTTCAAGCGGCTTGGTCCCACTGCCTGTATACCTTGAATGCAGTGTCGTATCCGACCATTACACACTTACGAGCGCGTGCATCCAGCTTGTCACTTCCTTCTCCCGCTTGGACCTTTGCCCATGCAATACAGCCAAAGATCCTCAAGTGTGAAGCATGTGGCTACTTCCTTGAACTAGCCTCCTATGGTGTCATGAGCTGATTCTCTTGGTGCTTCTTACCACGCCTTCCAAGTGTGGCTACCGGAGTGAGATTCACAAGGTACTAAGCAGTTCTTGCAGCTTCGGTCCAGAAGGGAGGTGGGAGTTTGGCGTCAAAGAGCATGCTTCGTGTCATGCCGAGGATAGTCTGGTTCATCCGCTCGGCAATGTCATTGCTCTAGGGGGTGTAAGGCCTAGTGGTCTGGTGGTTGATACTGTGTTGGCTCAACCAGCCTTTGCAAACCTCGTACTCACCACCGTTGTCCGTGCGTAGTGCCTTGACCTTTTTGCTTGTCTGTTGCTCTACCATCGCGATAAACTCTTGCAGCTTCTCCTTGACCTCTCCTTTCATTTTGAGGAAGTAGATCCTCATCTTACGACTGTGGTCATCGATAAAGGTTAAGAAATACTTGTTGCCGCCATTCAAAGGGGTGTGGAATGGTCCGCACACATCAGAGTGAATCAGGTCCAAGATTACTGCCGCACGTTGTCCATTACACTCAAAGTGCTTCCTCTTTGTCTTGCCTTGGAGGCATGGCTCATACAGCTTTTTCCACTTTCCCTAATCCTTGGCCTTGTATCCCTCCATCCCATGAACCACTTCGTGCTGCTGCATAGGTTGTGGTGTGCTGTGGGACACATGGCCAAACCACCTGTACGTCAGCTCAGCACCTGTCTCGTTGTAGTTGGCCGCCACAGTGACGGCTTGTGGTACAATATGTGGCTTTGGAGACTTGGGCTCTTCAACCGCCGTATATCCCTCATTTGTACTTTCAAGGGATTTGGTCTGTAGCACTTTCAACCCATCAACTCTTGGGACCTCTGCGACAAGACTCTCCTTGGGATACAAGATCTAGATGTCCTTGTTCTTGACAATCACCGCCTCCTCCTCTGTGAAGACGACCGTCATGTCGTGGTCCGTGATTTTGGACACTAATAAGAGGTTTGCCGCAAAAGACAACATGTAGACAACGTTCTCTAGCTTCAAGTCTTTTTCAGCACCGTTCACGTTACTGCAGATCAACTTATCTCCCTTGCCTTGGGCATGGACAAGGCTACCGTTGGCACACGTGAAGCGACGTTCAATGTCCCCCATGGAGATAAATTCATCTTTCTCCCTTGAAGAGTGGTGGTTCGTGCCAAAGTCAAGCCCATAGGCTCCACGCTTGAGCAATGCTACTCCGTAAGTTGTAGGCACGCTCTTAGCCATCATGTTTGTCAACTCCTTCTTACCCTTTCCTTTGCCCTCATATCTACCATGATCTCGGTCTTGCTTCTTGGGAGCCCTGTACTCCCGTGCCAAATACCCAGACTTGCCACAGTTATGGCACTTCCGAGGACGCTTTGAACTCTTTCCACTGCCACCATTACCTTTTCCTCCACCGCCACCGCTTCTGTTGCTACTCTGACCAGAAGAGGAGTTGTTGCCAGGACCACCGTTGTTGGAACTTGAGGAGAGAGGGAGCCTTGGAGCAGCGAGCATGTGTGACTGGAAGGGTATCACTTGTGCTGAAGAATGGTTGTTCAATCACTCAAAATGATGGAGTACATATAGAGCTACAGCTTGGGCAAGTCAGCCCTCTCACAAGCCACACCACTTAGCCACGAGGCTAAGGCTCACACACTACAGTCCATAATCTCACACAAGGGAGGAAATCAGCCTAGTAATCAGGCTGACCACTCACACACCACCTAGAGAGCTAGAGAATGCTCTCATGGCACACTCCTAGTGGTCACATAACCCACAAACCCATGGAGAATCGCCATGTGTCCATGGCTAGCATACAAGGATCTCACCTCACCTAAAAAGTAAGGAGAGGTATCTTTATCCTAGTCAACACACTCTGACAAGGCAATCCTAAGACCAAGGACCTTTTTGGATATTTCTCCCATCAGGTCTTGACCTTGGACCTCTTGCCTTTTTCTTTTCTCAGGCTAAGGCATGGAGCCATCGCCCATGGTCACCCGGATATCGACGATCGATGACCCCTAGAACAACAAAAATTCATATCTCCCAATCCGACCGTTGGATCAGCCTCAAACTTGGACCGTAGATATTTTGCCACCTGATCTTTAGAATGAAGAAGTTAGATTGACGATCTGAGCAGGCATCTGGTACTTTCCTGGAACTTGCTCCTCTGGACATGAAACTAAGCCGGATGGCTCCTTTCCCAACAATCTCCTACTTTGCCGCAGTCAGAGTGGGTTGAGTCCACATGCCTTCATGCATAACTGCTGCTTCTCACGGGTCACTGGCTTGGCGCAGAAATCAGGGACCTGCTTGCTGGTTGGAGTAAACTCCAGCTTGATAGCACCCTCCTACAGCATGTGCCTGATGAAATGATATGCGATGTCAATGTGCTTGGTGCGTGCATGGTGCTCACGATTATTGGCGAGTGCGATTGCGCTCTGGTTGTCGACGCGCACAATAACTGGAACTACTGCACTCCCACTTACCTCTGCCATGAGACGTTGGAGCAAAACTACTTCCTTGGCTCCAAAGCTGAGAGATACGTACTCAGCTTCTGTACTCGAGGTGGCCACGACCACCTGCCGCTTGCTGCACCAGTTGATGGCTCCACCATTCATGAGGAACACATGTCAAGAGATGGACTTGCGGTCCTCAGGGTTTGAAGCCCAATCTGCGTCTGTGTGTTGGAAAGGGAGCCATCCGGCTCAATTTCAGGTCCACAGGAGCAAGTTCCAGGAAAGTACCAGATGCCTGCTCAGATCGCCAATTCCACTTCACCATTGGAAAGATCATGTGGCAAAATGTCTACGGTCCAAGTTTGAGGCCGATCCAACGGTCGGATTGGGAGATATGAATTTTCGAAGTTTCGGGGGTCATGGACCGTCGATGTGTGGGTGGGCATGGGCGATGGCTCCATGCCTTAGCCTGAGAAAAGAAAAAGGCAAGAGGTCCAGGGTCAAGACCTGATGGGAGAAATATCCAAAAAGGTCCTTGGTCTTAGGATTGCCTTGTCAGAGTGTGCTGACTAGGATAAAGGTACCTCTCCTTACTTTTTAGGTGAGGTGAGATCCTTGT
>SZWC01002779.1:124213-146101 GCA_023375785.1 Penium margaritaceum | reverse complement strand
TGGGTGGGCATGGGTGATGGCTCCATGCCTTAGCCTGAGAAAAGAAAAAGGCAAGAGGTCCAGGGTCAAGACCTGATGGGAGAAATATCCAAAAAGGTCCTTGGTCTTAGGATTGCCTTGTCAGAGTGTGCTGACTAGGATAAAGGTACCTATCCTTACTTTTTAGGTAAGGTGAGATCCTTGTGTTCTAGCCATGGACACATGGCGATTCTCCATGGGTTTGTGGGTTATGTGACCACTAGGAGTGTGCCATGAGAGCATTCTCTAGCTCTCTAGGTCGTGTGTGAGTGGTCAGCCTGATTTCTAGGCTGATTTCCTCCCTTGTGTGAGATTATGGATTCTAGTGTGTGACCCTTAGCCTCCATGGCTAAGTGGTGTGGCTTGTGAGAGGGCTGACTTGCTCAAGCTCTAGCTCTATATGTACTCCATCATTTTGAGTGATTGAACAACCATTCTTCAGCACAAGTCATGCCCTTCCAATCACACATGCTCGCTGCTCCAAGGCTCCCTCTCTCCTCCATTTCCAACACTGTGTAGCTGATGATGCTGTTGTCATTGCCATTATAGGTGATGCCGATGTTGATGGTTCCAGCAAGGTAGCGGAAGATCCGCTTCACTGCCTTCTGGTGCTCCGGTCTGGGATTAGCCATGTGCTGGCTCACAGCGCTCACAGCCTGTGCGAGGTCCGGCCTGGTTAACACCATCAGGTACATGAGACTGCCGACGGCGCTCTGGTACTTCTGCCGCTCAGCTGCATTTGCTTCTCTACGAGGTATTGCCGCGTCTCCAGCGGCGTGCCGATGGGTTTTTCCTCTGCCATGCCAAACTGGTGCACAACATCCTTGATGTTGCGGCTCTGCTGCAGCGAGAAAGAGTGTGACTTGCGGTCACGCGTGATCTGGATACAAGGATGTATGATGCCTCCCCGAGATCAGACATCTGGAAGTGCTCATGCATGGCTTCCTTGAACTCCTGCAGTGCAGACATGTTCTTGGAAAGAAGGAGCATGTCATCCACATAGACAATGATGATGAGGATCTCATGCTCATGCTACTAGCGATATACGCTGTATCAAACTTCTGGTTCCAAGTACGTGATGCTTGCTTCAAGCCATACAGCGACTTCTGCAGCTTACAGACCAGTTGCTCCTGGCCATCGATGACGAACCCCTCCGGCTGCTCCATGTAGATCTCCTCCTCCAAGTCACCATTCAAGAATGCCGTCTTGACATCCATATGGTGAAGCTCGAAATCCTCAGCTGCTGCATAAGAGAGGAGCGTGCGCACAGAGGCAAACTTTGCAACAGGGGCAAACGTTTCTGTGTAGTCGATGCCCTCCTACTGCGAGTAGCCCTTGGCGACTAGCCTCGCCTTGTATTTTTCCAGGTTACCATCTGCTCGCTTCTTCTTGAACCCCCACTTGCACTTGATCACCTTACGACCTGGTGGATGCTCAGTCAGCTCCCACGTGCCGTTGTCCAGCTGCGACTGTATCTCCTGTTGCACGACTTGCGCCCAATCTGCTGCATCCGGTGCAGCCATGGCCTCCTTGTATGACGTTGGCTCATCTGAATCTGCCGCAACTGCGATGTTCATCTGTTCTGGTTTCTACAGCATCCAAAAATGCCTGCGCTCACCAGGCTTGTAACGCACCCTAAGAGGGTACCTGCGACCTGGTGCTGGAGCGTTAGCGGGCGGTTGGCGCGATGCTGCTGGCACAACTGCTGCTGCCGGTGGTGCTACATCTCCCTCCTCTGCTTCTGCCGATGAGGCTGCTGTATCTGCAACATCAGACATGGGAGAGTAGAGTGATTCTCGCATTGTCACAGTAGAGGAAGGATCGGGAGAAACAGGGTCAGGAAGAATTTCTACTCCCACTGTCTCGTCAGCTGCTGGTTCTGCTGCCTCTTCACACACGATGTTGGTGCCGATGACGTTGCTCTCGTTCAAGACGACATCCCTAGAGATGATGACGTGGCCTGTATCCCTCTCGTAGAGGTGATACACCTTGCTTGCCACGTCGTAGCCAATCATCAGGATCCGCGCACTCTTTGCGTCCCACTTTTGCCGCTTCTCCTTTGGCACGTGCATGTGCGCCAAGCTGCCAAATGCGCGAAGATGACCCACGCTCGGCTTCTTGCCGAACCACGCCTCGTACGGCGTCATCTTCTCCAAGGCCTTGGTTGCACTGCGGTTCTTGATGTAGACCGCATTGCTCATGACTTCAGTCCAGAAGTCGTAGGTCAGCCGGGCCGCGTGCAGCATGGAGCGCGCCGACTCCACAATGGTACGGTTGGCGCGTTCTGCTACCCCGTTCTGCTACAACCAATACAGCGCGGTACGCTGTGCCTTGATGCCAGCTGCTGCGAGGTAGTCCTGGAACTCCTTGCTTAGGTATTCACCACCGCGATCACTTCGTAGCGCCTTGATCTTCTTGCCAGTCTGGTTCTCGACCATGGCCTTGAACTCCTTGAACCTGTCAAAGCACTGGTCCTTGGAGAAAAGGAAGTAGACAGCAGTGTAACGGCTGAAATCATGAATGAAGGTGAGAAAATACCTAGTGCCTCCAAAGCTCTTGGTCTGCATTGGTCCACACAAGTCTGTGTGGACCAGCTCCAACACCTCTTTTGCACGCTCCCCTGCTCCAAGGAACGCCTCGCGATGCTGCCTCCCCTCCAAACAGCCGCTGCTCAAAGTTAGAGATGGTAGGTAGGTCACGCACCATCTGCTTTACTTGATGCTGCTGCAAGGCGCGCATGCCGATGTGGCCAAAGCGCATATGCCAGATCTTGCCATCTGTTGCCTCCACCACTACTGCAAGACTCTCCTCACGCGGGATCTTGGTTGCCCCCAACAGGCGGTACATGTCGCCCTCCTTCACCGACTTGGCCAACTCCTCTCCCGTATCCTTGTTGAGGATGTAGCCATAGTCATCATCGAAGACAACACGCAGTCCTGTGTTTGTAAGAGAGGAGACTGAAAGGAGGTTGAATGCAGCATCAGGTACATACAGCACGCCATGGAACACTCCCACTTGAATGCCACATGGTGTCTCCAACCACATCTCCACAATCCCAATCCCCTCAGCATACACTACCCGATCATGACCCAAAGCAATCGGACGGGAGGGAATGGAGAGCAGCGGTGAACCACTCCTTGTGGTGCGTCAGACTCTTAGTACACCCCGAGTCCTTGTACCACGCCAGATCTGCCTTTTCCTTCTGCGACATGTCAGACTTCGCCATGAAGAGGCGGTCGCGCACCTACTTGGCGAAGTTCATGTTGCTAAAATGGCGCATGCTAGTCTGGTTCTGCTGCTGCTGCTGCTACTGGCGTTGTTGGGACTACTGTTGCTGTTGCTGTGGAGATTGCTGCTTTTGCTGCTGCTGCTGCTGATGCTCCTTCTGGTCCCTCTTGAACTTGAAGCACTCTTTCTTGTAGTGCCCCTCTCTCTGGCAATAGTGGCACTTGCCCTTCTTCTTGCCTCTCTGCTGCCCGGACTGCTCCTGCTACTGGTTGCGTGAGCCCATGGCTATGAAAGCTGTGTCACTGTTGCTGCTGCCGCCATTGCGCTTTGCTACATTGGGACGCAGTTCCACCTGCACCAAGTGCGTGCAGATGAAGTCCAGGTCGAGAGTCGGCTGACACTCCAACGTCTTTCGCACCGTGTCGTAGCTGGTTGGGAGTCCCCTCAGCAAGAGGAGGATGAAGCGCGTCTCTTCCACAGGGTTGCCGGCCGCCCTCAACTGCTGCGCTAGCTCCTTTGCCCTATCCAGTTGCGCCTCCATCCCTTCACCACCCTGCATTTTCAGCGCCATCATCTTTTCCTCCAAAAGCATGAGGAATGCAGGATCCTTGCTCTCATACTTCTTGCACAACGTGTCCCACCCCTCCTTTGCAGTAGCCTTGTCACTCACGTACCGAAGATGCGGGTTGGAGATGGTGTTGACAAGCAACCTGTAGGCCTGCCTGTCTTTCTTTTTCCACTCCTCATATGCCGTAGGTACAGTTTCAATAGAACTCGCATCAGCTGCACCCTTTTGTGGCGTCTTCCCCGCCACCACCTGCGCTGTGGTGATGCCTTTTGCCTATGGAACTGGAGCCGGCTCGTCGCCGCTCATCACCTCCCACAAGNCTCCAAAAGCATGAGGAATGCAGGATCCTTGCTCTCATACTTCTTGCACAACGTGTCCCACCCCTCCTTTGCAGTAGCCTTGTCACTCACGTACCGAAGATGCGGGTTGGAGATGGTGTTGACAAGCAACCTGTAGGCCTGCCTGTCTTTCTTTTTCCACTCCTCATATGCCGTAGGTACAGTTTCAATAGAACTCGCATCAGCTGCACCCTTTTGTGGCGTCTTCCCCGCCACCACCTGCGCTGTGGTGATGCCTTTTGCCTATGGAACTGGAGCCGGCTCGTCGCCGCTCATCACCTCCCACAAGCGCATCTCCTCCAAAAGGAGGCGGGTACGGATCTTCCAAAACGTGAAGTTGGCGCGTCCCTCCAGCCTCTCCAAAGGCTGGGCTGCTGTCACAACGCCAGCTGCTGCCATTTTGAGCCTTGGTGATGCTCAGCGCTGCCCTTGGATGGCGGCGCTACCCTTGCTTCTGGTTCTGCTTTTGCCAGAAATCTGTCTGACAGAAAATGGACTGTAGATGCCAGCATACTGGGAATCTTGAAAAACGGAGCCCACCACTGGAAAATTCAGCTCAAACCCTTTCAGATCCACCCATAAAACAGGGTCATCAACAGGGGATTTCAAAAGATATGCCCTCTTGGAAACAGGGTATGCTTCTGCTCCTACTCCAACTCAGACCAGCCAGCTTGTAAATGGCGTATCTCCCAAACGAATCAATGGAATGCAAATATTTTTGCCCAAATGGAAAGCTTAGGAAAAATACTACAATTCGAATGTACCACCTTTTAAATTTGACAAAGAAACAAGAGAGTTATGGTCATCACATGGCGACAGTCTTACTCATAGAGAAGAGTGTAGCCCTGGCCGACCTCGTTTTGAGCATAACTCTCAATCCGACCGTTGGATTTTTGTTATTTTGGGCTCGTTAAAACGCTTGTCTTTTGAACTTGAAGATGCAGTGGTCAATTATTAAATCTGGTAAAGGTTTCACCTCAACCCATCACTCTCAAAGTGATGGCCTGTGCTGGCTGAAAATGGCAGAACTTGGCTCTGATACCAAATGTTGGAACTTGAGGAGAGGGGGAGCCTTGGAGCAGCAAGCATGTGTGATTGGAAGGGTATCACTTGTGCTAAAGAATGGTTTTTCAATCACTCAAAATGATGGAGTACATATAGAGCTAGAGCTTGGGCAAGTCAGCCCTCTCACAAGCCACACCACTTAGCCATGGAGGCTAAGGCTCACACACTAGAGTCCATAATCTCACACAAGGGAGGAAATCAGCCTAGCAATCAGGCTGACCACTCACACACGACCTAGAGAGCTAGAGAATGCTCTCATGGCACACTCCTAGTGGTCACATAACCCACAAACCCATGGAGAATCGCCATGTGTCCATGGCTAGCACACAAGGATCTTACCTCACCTAAAAAGTAAGGAGAGGTACCTTTATCCTAGTCAGCAAACTCTGACAAGGCAATCCTAAGACCAAGGACCTTTTTGGATATTTCTCCCATCAGGTCTTGACCCTGGAACTCTTGCCTTTTTCTTTTCTCAGGCTAAGGCATGGAGCCATCGCCCATGGTCAGCCGGATATCGACGGTCGATAACCCCGGAAACTACGAAAATTCAAATCTCCCAATCCGACCGTTGGATCAGCCTCAAACTTGGACCGTAGACATTTTGCCACCTGATCTTTCCAATGGTGAATACAGATTGACGTTCGGAGTAGGTATCTGGTTCTTTCCTGGAACTTGCTCCTAAGGACCTGAAACTAAGCCGGATGGCTCTTTTCCCAATAACCGTACTGTGTAGTATAGGATGCAATGTTAGTCCTACTACCGCTGCGACGCATGGCCCCGTTGCGCACGTACCCGGACACAGGCTTATACGTCGAATCCTCCTCCTTCCAACTGCCAAAGACGTTAATCAGAGGACCCCAGCTTTTAGGTAGCGCCATGAGGAGGATCATAGCCTGCATGCTGGTGTCGATTTCCTAGTTCATTTGGGTCACTTGCTGCAGCAGTCTTTGAACTGCAAGAGGAAGTCCGGAATCGATTCTCCCTTGCTCATCCTCATCGAAATCAGCTTTTGAAGGATGAAAAGGTAATTTGCAACAGCCGTTGATTGGTGTACTCGTGCAAGCTTCTCATGAGCCTTTGATCCATATATGATACCTTGGAGGTGGACATACTGTGACTCATGCAGTGATGTCATAAGAATCGGAAGTGCCATGTCATTGTTCACACTCCACGCTTCATATCGAGGATCTGCTTTTTAAGGTTCAACCTCTTCTACGAGGAACATCTTCAAGTAGTTACACACCCTCATGACAATCTCAAATTGCCATCTCCACAAGGGAAAATCAAACCCTATGAACTTTGACATCCCACCATTGAACTTCTCAGAGTGAGTGCTGTAGGTGTCGTCATACTACTTCTCTAGTTCTTGTTAGGAAAGGAGCCATCCGGCTCAGCTTCAAGTCGACAGGAGCAAGTTCCAGGAAAGTACTAGAGGCCTACTCGGATTGTCGATCTGATATTTACATTGAAAATATCAGATTGCAAAATGTCTACGGTCCAAGTTTGAGGTCGATGCAACAGTCGGATTGGGAGAAATGAATCTTCGAAGTTTTGGGGGTCATGGACCACCGATGTCTGGGTGGCCATGGGTGATCGCTCCATGCCTTAGCCTGAGAAAAGAAAAAGGCAAGAGGTCCAGGGTCAAGACCTGATGGGAGAAATATCCAAAAAGGTCCTTGGTCTTAGGATTACCTTGTCAGAGTGTGCTGACTAGGATAAAGGTACCTCTCCTTACTTTTTAGGTGAGATGAGATCCTTGTGTGCTAGCCATGGATACATGGCAATTCTATATGGGTTTGTGTGTTATGTGACCACTAGGAGTGTGCCATGAGAGCATTTTCTAGATCTCTAGGTCGTGTGTGAGTGGTCAGCCTGATTGCTAGGCTGATTTCCCCCTTGTGTGAGATTATGGACTCTAGTGTGTGAGCCTTAGCCTCCATGGCTAAGTGTTGTGGCTTGTGAGAGGGCTGACTTGCCCAAGCTCTAGCTCTATATGTACTCCATCATCTTGAGTGATTGAATAACCAGTCTTCAGCACAAGTGATGCCTTTATAGTCCCAAATGCTCGCTGCTCCAAGGCTCCCTCTCTCCTCTATATCCAACATTTGGTATCAGAGCCAAGTTCTGCCAGTTTCAGCAAGCATAGGCCGTGACTTTGAGAGTGATGGGTTGGGGTAAAACCTTAACCAGATTTGACAATTGACTACAACATCTTCAAGTTCAGGCAACAAGCTTTCCATAGAGCCCAAGATCCCGAAGATCCAACATTCGGATTGAGAGTTATGCTTAAAACGAGGTCGGCCAGGGCTACACTCTTCTCTATCAGTAAGACTGTCGCCATGTGATGACCATTACTCTCTTGCTTCGTTGTCAAATTTAAAAAGTGGCACATGCGAATTCGAATCTTTTTCATAAGCTTTCCATTGGTGCAAAAATATTTGCATTCCATTGATTTGTTTGGGAGAAACGCCGCTTACAAGCTGGCTGATCTGAATTGGAGTAGGAGCAGAAACATACCCTGTTTTCAAGAGGGCATATCTTTCAAAATCCCTTGTTGAAGACCCTGTTTTATGGATCGATCTGAAAGGTTTTGAGCTGCATTTTCGAGTGGTGGGCTTGATTTATCCAACTTCCCAGTCTGCTGGTTGCAAGTGGTTGTGAGTGTTTGTTAGTCATTACGAGTCGTTGTAGGTCGTTGCGAGTGGTTACGAGTCTCTACGGGTGGTTGCGAGCGGTTGCAAGCGGTTGCCAGGGGTTGCGAGTGGTATCAAGTGGCTGTGAGTGGTTGCGAGAGGTTGCTTATGGTTACAAGTGGTTGCGAGTTATTGCATGTGGTTGTGAATGGTCGTGAGGTAATGCAAGTAGTTGCGAGTGGTTGCGAGTGGTTGTGAGTGGCTGGAAGAGGTTGCCAATGGTTGGGAGTGGTTGCAAGTGGTTGCAAGAAGTTTCCAGTGGTTGTAAGTGGTTGCAAGTGGTTGTGAGAGATTCGAAGTGGTTGCGTATGGTTACAAGTGGTTATGAGTGGTTGCGAGTGGTTGTGAGTGGTTGCCAGTGGTTATGAGTGGTCGCGATTGGTTGTGAGTGGTTTGGGGTGGTTGCTGTTGTTATTTGAATGCCCCTTGGGCACTAGTCTCCAGAATTGGCGAGTAGTGGACGGACCAGGCATGCACTGCTCATGTGGAGCAAGTCCCCTGGGTCCGGTCCAACAGACCAGGCATGTACTGTCCTTGTTCAAGGATAAGTCCCCTGGGTTTTTCTGATCATGGCTATTCAGATTGTCAATCTGACCGTACCGATGGAAAGAGCAGGTGTCAAACTGTCAGCTGTCCAAGTTTCGGGCTGATCCAACGATCGGATTGGAAGATGCAAGATGTGCCTTGGATCAGGGGATGTCTTCCCTGATTGAGGGGATGACCTACTTAATTTAAGGAGTGATATCGGCCGAGGCGTGCGCGCTTCGGGTTAGCCGAGGCGCGTGCGCTTCGGCTGCCAAAGGCACTCCTTAGCTATTTATACCTTGTACTTGCCATTGTCTCAACTACTCCTTCATTTGATGTCTCTTGTTTGAGCTGTGCGCTTGAGACTAAGCTTGATATGAACTGCTAAGGTGGTTGTAATCTTGCTCGTGTGAGAGTGCTGACTTAATTTGATGGGCTCTCACACCAAGGAAGAAGAAGGCTTAGAGGGCAGGAGCCCCTAAGACCTTGAGCGAAAGCACCTGGGTAGCTAGGTCTCACCAGAGGCATAGTTAATTCCTTGGGGGTGATGGTGATCCTTGGGTGAAATTCCCTTGGACGGTCGGCAGTTGCCATTGTGTCGGCGCTGTTTTCTAGACCGGAGCCTCAGGCCACGTGACTCTGGAATATCAAAAGGGTTATGGGCCCACGCCTAGTGTGAGACTTATTTGCGAAAAGCATACAGGTTGCTCAGTAGCTCAGCAAACGTGAGGAGCGCAGANCGTCCAAGACCTCTCATCAGCCTGACATCGGCTCCATCAGCCTGACATCGGCATCAACAGCAGGTGTAGTAGAGCGTCCTCAACGGAAGCAGATCCGCCTCAACCGCAGGTACCATGGCTCCACCTGCCGTCGAGGAGAAAGGCAAGAGTGCCATCGAGGAAGGCTCGTGGACCAGCACACCTGTGGCTACCACTAAAGCTGTGACGTCCACAGTAGAGGCAGGGAGTGGCATTCATGCGCCAATTCCTAAATTTGATGGGACAGGGTTCTCGCTCTGGAAGTGGCAGTTTGAAATCATAGTTGATGACCGTGATCTTCTCCCCTACTTCACAGGGGAGGCTGTCCAACCACTTTCATCCCAACCAGAGGAGCTCGCAGGGTGGAAGCGGACTAACAAGAAATGCATGGCCATTCTGGTCTCAGCACTGCAGCAGCATCTGCTCTCTCATATCTCCGGCCTCACAAACGTAGCTGAGGCATACAAGAAGCTATGCGAGGTCTACCAGAGTGACTCCCTCGCCAACCGTTTGTTCATCCTCCAAAAGTTGTTGAGGATGCAGCTGACTGAAGGCGAGGACGTCCTAAAATTCTTGCAGCAGTTTGAGACTCTCCTTCAGCAAGCCAGCAACATGGGTTGGAGCCTTGAAGCCGACATGCAGGGGATGATTCTCCTCATGGCTCTTCCACCAAGCTGGGGCCCCATGATTACTGTGATTGGTGGCTGGCCAGAGGACCACGTGAAGTACTCCAACATCTCAGAGTACATCCGCAATGAGGCTATGCGGCGTAGCCATAGCGAGGCCAACATTGCAGCCTATGCTAAGGGCGCAACAAGCAGCAGCGGCACTAGCAACTCAGGGCAGCAGCAGGGGGCAGGCGGCAAGGGGAAGGGCAAGCGACGGCCTGGTAATTGCCACAACTGTGGCAAGGCAGGGCACTGGGCACGCGAGTGCCGTGCTCCAAAGAAGGAAGGAGTCAAGGGAGAGGGAGAGAAGGGTGACAAGGGAGGCAAGGGTGGGAAGCAGCCCACCGCACTGATGGCACAAGGCACGACTGGCGCTGGCAATGCACTCCTTAAGCCAGGGGCCTTTGCACTTGACTATGGTACAAATCACCATTCCACCAACGACAAACGGGGGTTTACCTCCATGGGCCCCTGCCACCTCAACTTCCGTTGTGCTAACGAGAGGGTGGAACCAGCTGAAGGGATGGGTGACAAGCTGGTCACCATCCAGGTGAATGGCCAAGAGAAGGAGCTCAAGCTCACCGAGGCAGTCTATCTACCCAACTTTGCTGCCAACCTACCCTCTGTCGGCAAGATTACTGACCGAGACATGACGGTCGTCTTCGACAAGAACAGGGCCGTTATCCTTCCCACGTTGGCAGTGAAAATACAGTACGCTGCAAAGAGTGTGGTGGCGGATGTATCACACATGGACGGCCTCTACATCCTCCAAACCAAGGTGGAGGGTGCTGCCGAAGCTGGGGCAGCCATGACTGCTGGGGGCAGTCAGGTGGTAGAGGCAGAAAGCAGCCGCCCGTCAACAGCAGCAGATATAACAAAATCAGTGGAAGCTGCAGCACCCACCCAACCCGAAGTAGTCCCTGGGACTGCCACGGCATCGGAAGCAAACTGTGGCCAAGATCTTTGGCACAGGCACTTGGCCCACGCCGCCCACTCCACGTTGGAGACAATGGGCAAACACGAGCTGGTACGAGGCCTGGCCTTGGGGGAGGGAGAGGGTGCGCGGAAGGTGAAGAACGTATGTGAGGCCTGCCTCATGGGCAAGGCTAAAAGGAAAGGGCGCAAGGGGAATTAGCACAGAAATTTGGCAAATGAACCTCTCGAGTTGGTCCACACCGACGTGTGCGGGCCAATGCGAACAGCCTCAGTCGGAGGCTGCAGGTATTTCCTCACCTTCACAGACGACAAAACAAGGAAGATCTGGACGTACTTCATGAAGCAGAAGAGTGAGGTAAAGGAGCATCTGCAGCACTTCGTCGCAATGGTTGAGCGACAGACCGGCAAGAAGGTCAAGGCCCTTCGTTGTGATAACTGTGGGGAATATAAGGCGTGTGAAGGCTGGCTAGTGGAGCAGTGGATACGACAAGAGAATACGGTACCTGAGTCGCCCGAGAGCAACGGTGTCGCTGAACGGCTCAACCAAACCATCCTTGGGATGGTAAGAACGATGTTGTATGAAGCAAAGCTGCCAGGAAGGTTCTGGGCCGAGGCTACTAGGACAGCGGCCTACATCATCAACCTCACACCTACATCAGCCCTTCGAGGAAAGGGGAAAAAGAAGCTGCCGCCGATGACCCCACAAGAGTCATGGTCGGGCAAGAAACCAGATGTCTCATATCTGCGAGTGTTTGGTTGCCAGGCCTATGCCAAGAAGCTGACGAGGGAGGGTGCCAGTAAGCTGGATCCGCAAGCCAATAAATGTTTGCTCTTTGGTTACGAAAGTGCCCAACGCTCTTACAGGCTCTGGGACCTACAAGGCAACAAAGTGATTCGTAGTAAAGACGTGGAATTCAATGAGGCTGTCGTAGGAGCAGAGCAGCAGTTCAAGGATGAGCCAGTGCCCAAACCGGGTGAATGGCTGGTTTTACTAGAGACAGGTGATGAGGCACCACAGGGGTGGAGCAGCAACAAGGCAACAGAAGCAAGAGGAGTGGTAGCTTTAGGGAGAGCCGCAACAGAGGACTCTGCTGTTGATTCAGATTCCACCTCCTCTAATAATGAGGACTCTTCCACTGAGGGAGAGTTTGTGGTAAGAGAACCAGAGCAGCAAGAGCAGCAGCAGCAGGAGCAACAACAGCAGTCGTCGCAGCATCAGACAGTAAGACGCAGTTCGCGCTTATCTATCCCACCACGACAGTATGATGCTACAACTCGTGAGTGGACTGGTCTGAATTACGCCTTTGTGGCTCAAGGAGAGTCGTCCACAGTGGCAGAAGCTCTTGCTCTACCGGATGGGGCCAAGTGGAAGGCCGCCATCGAAAGCGAGTTGGCTTCGCACAAGGAGAACAGTACATGGAAGCTGGTGGACCGGCCCGCTGTCGCTCACGTTGTAGAGTGCAAGTGGGTCATTGTTAAGAAGCTGAAGCAGGATGGGACCATCGACCGCCACAAGGCGCGGCTGGTGGCCAAGGGTTTTGCGCAGCGGCCGGGGAGCGAGTACGATGAGACGTACGCGCCCATCGTCACCTTTGCAACGATCCGGTCTCTCCTCGCAACAGTAGCAGCCAAGAACTTAGAGGTTCACCAGATGGATGTCAAGACTGCATTTCTCTATGGAAAGCTTGACAAAGAAGTCCTGATGGAGGTGCCTGAGGGGGGTGGATGCACCACCTGGAAAAGTTTGTAAGCTCGACAAGTCATTGTATGGGCTGAAACAGGCCCCAAGGTGCTGGTACAAGGAGATGGACGCCTTCATGGAGTGGTCCGGATACGGTCACTGCGAGAACGACCTCAGTATGTACGTACGAGAGGACGAGGATGGCCTCGTCTTGGTGGCTCTTTACGTCCATGATCTCATCATTTGCGCATCATCGACAAAGTTGCTGAAGAACATCAAGATACAGCTGAGCAGCCGGTTCCAGATGAAAGACCTGGGACCTCTTGAGTACTATCTAGGCATCAGTGTCACGCGGGATCGCTCAGCCGGCACCATCAGGCTCAGCCAGACCAAATACATTGATCACATCCTCAAGCGGTACGACATGGAGGACTGCAAACCCGTCAGCACCCCCATGGTAGCAGATTGCATCCTCACCTCAGGTGCCGCTCCTACAAACAAAGCAGAGCAGGTCGACATGGAAAGCGTACCATATCACTCTGCCGTGGGCAGTCTAATGTACGCGATGGTCGCGACTCGCCCCGACATCTGCCACGCTGTGGGGCAGGTGAGCAGGTATGTGGCCAACCCTGGGCCACAATACTGACAAGCAGTGAAGCGGATCTTTCGCTACCTGAAGGGCACGCGGCACTTGGGCATCCAGTACGGTGGGGTGCCACAGTCGGACTCCTTGCGGCTCATGGTGTATACCGATGCAGATTGGGCTGGGAATGTCGACGACCGCAAGTCCACGTCGGGATACGTGTGCGTGCTGAACGGATGAGCTGTGTCATGGGCAAGCCGTAAGCAGGACTGCGTCTCCCTCTCCACTGCCGAAGCAGAGTACATTGCTCTAGCGAAAGCATGCAAGGAGACAATGTGGCTGCGTAGCCTGCTCCAAGAGATACGAGCACCTCAATCAGCCGCAACGGTAGTCAAGGTGGACAACAAGTCTGCCATCGACATGTCCAAAAATGGCACCTTGACGCGGAGGACAAAACACATCAAAGTTCGGTACCACTTCAGTCGCGACCTGGTCGCTAAGGGAGTGCTGGAGCTTGAGCACGTTGCGTCCAAGCTCAACCGGGCAGACATGCTGACAAAACCCCTTCACCGAGAACTCCACCTTGCAGGAAGATAGGGTATCGGCATGAAGAGCGTAAGTGACAAAAACTGAAGACAGGACAAGTGGCCAGAGGTGCAAGGGAGAGATTGTTGTTATTTGAATTCCCCTTGGCCACTAGTCTCCAGAATTGGCGAGTAGTGGACGGACCATGCATGCACTGCTCATGTGGAGCAAGTCCCCTGGGTCCAGTCCAACAGACCAGGCATGCACTGTCCTTGTTCAAGGATAAGTCCCCTAGGTTTTTCTGATCATGGCTATTCAGATTATCAATCTGACCGTACCGATGGAAAGAGCAGGTGTCAAACTGTCAGCTGTCCAAGTTTCGGGCTGATCCAACGGTCGGATTGGAAGATGCAAGATGTGCCTTGGATTAGGGGATGTCTCCCCTGGTTGAGGGGATGACCTACTTAATTTAAGGAGTGAAATTGGCCGAGGCGCGCGCGGTTCGGGTTAGCCGAGGCGCGTGCGCTTCGGCTGCCAAAGGCACTCCTTAGCTATTTATGCCTTGTACTTGCCATTGTCTCAACTACTCCTTCACTTGATGTCTCTTGTTTGAGCTGTGCGCTTGAGACTGAGCTTGATATGAACTGCTAAGGTGGTTGTAATCTTGCTCGTGTGAGAGTGCTGACTTAATTTGTTGGGATCTCACACGAAGGAAGAAGAAAGCTTAGAGGGCGAGAGCCCCTAAGACCTTGAGCGAAAGCACCTGGGTAGCTAGGTCTCACCAGAGGCATAGTTAATTTCCTTGGGGGTGATCGTGATCCTTGGGTGAAATTCCCTTGGACGGTCGGCAGTTGCCATTGTGTCGGCGCTGTTTTCTAGACCGGAGCCTCAGGTCACGTGACTCAGGAATAACAGTTGCAAGTAGTTGCGAGGGGTAACAGGTGGCTGCGAGTGGTTGCAAGTTGTTGCGAGTGGCTGTGAGTGCTTACAAGGGGTTACGAGTGGCTGTGTGTGGTTGGGAGCGGTTACAAGTGCTTGTGAGTAGTCGTAAGTGGTTGTGAGTCGTCAAAAGCGGTTGCGAGTGGTTGCGAGTGGTTGTGAGTGGTTGTAAGTGGTTGGGAGTTGTTGCGAGTAGGTAGGAATGGTTGCGAGTGGTTGCAAGTGGTAGCGAGTGGTTTTGAGTGATTATGAGTGGTTGCGAGAGGTTAAAAGTGATTGCGACTGGTTACGAGTGGCTGCGAGTGGTTGCGAGTAGTTGCAAGTAGTTTCAAGTTGGTATAACTGGTTGTAAATTCTTGCTAGTGGTTTCAAGTGGCTCTAAGTGGTTTCAAGTTGTTGAAAGGAGTTGCAAGTGGTCGCGAGTGGTTACGAGTGGTTACTACTGGTTGTGAGTGGTTGCAAGTAGTTGTGAAGGGTTGCAAGTGATTGCGAGTTGTTGGTAGTGGTAGGGAGTGGTTGCAAGTGGTTGTGAGGGGTTGCGAGTTATTGCGAGTGGTTGCTAGAGGTTGTGGATAGTTCAAAGTGTTTTCCAGTGGTTGCGAGTGGATGTAAGTGGTTACAAGTAGTTGTAAGTTGTTAGGAGTGGTTAAGGGAGGTTGGGATAGGTTACGAGTGGTTGCCAGTGGTTGCAAGTGGTTGCACGTGGTTGGGAGTGGTTTCGAGTGCTTGCGAGTAGCTGCAAGTGGTTGCTATTGGTTATGAGTGGTTGCATGTGGTTACGATAAGTTATGAGTGGTGAGAAATGGTTACGAGTGGTTGCGAAGAGTTGGGAGTAGTTGTAAATGGTTGCGAGTGGTCGCGAGTAGTTGCAAGTGGTTACAAGTTGTTGGGAGTGGTTGCAACTAGTTGCGAGTGGTTGCAAGTGGTTTGGGGTTGTTTGAGCGGTTGCGAGTGATTGTAGGTGGTTTCGAGTGGTTGCAGGTGGCTGCAAGTGGTTGCAACTGGTTGCGTATCCCTCTCACTGGTTGCAAGTGGTTGCATGTGGTGGCAAGTGGTTGCAAGTGGTTGCAGACGGGTGTAGATGGCCAAGAGTCGTTGCGAGTGGTTGCAAGAAGTTGTGAGTGGTTGAGAGTGGTTGCGAGGGGTTGCGAGTGGTTGCGTGTGGTTGCGAGTGATTACTGATGGCTAAGAGTGGTTGCGAATGGTTGTAAGTGGTTGTGAGAGGTTAAGAGTGGTTGCGAGTTATTGCGAGTGGTTGCGATTGGTTGCGAGTGGTTGCGAGTGATTACTGATGGCTAAGAGTGGTTGCGAATGGTTGTAAGTGGTTGTGAGAGGTTAAGAGTGGTTGCGAGTTATTGCGAGTGGTTGCGATTGGTTGCGAGTGGTTACAAGTGGTTGTGAGTGGTTGCGAGTGGCTGTGTGTGGTTACGATTGGTTGCAAGTGGTTGCGAGTGCTTGCCAGTGATTGTGCGTAGTCGCAAGTGGTTGTGAATGATTGCGAGTGGTTGAGAGTGCTTGCAAGTGGTTGCAAGGAGTTGCAATTAGTTCCGAGTGGTTGCAAGTGGTTGCGAGTGGTTGCGAGTCGTTTTAAGTGGTTTTGAGTGGTTGCGGGTGGTTGTAAGTGGTTGTATTTGGTTGGGACTGGTTTCGAGTGGTTGCAAGTGGTTTCGAGTGGTTGTAAGTGGTTGTGAGGGGTTGCGAGTTATTGCGAGTGGTTGCTAGAGGTTGTGGATAGTTCAAAGTGTTTTCCAGTGGTTGCAAGTGGATGTAAGTGGTTACAAGTAGTTGTAAGTGGTTAGGAGTGGTTAAGGGAGGTTGGGATAGGTTACGAGTGGTTGCCAGTGGTTGCAAGTGGTTGCACGTGGTTGGGAGTGGTTTCGAGTGCTTGCGAGTAGCTGCAAGTGGTTGCTATTGGTTATGAGTGGTTGCAAGTGGTTACGATAAGTTATGAGTGGTGAGAAATGGTTACGAGTGGTTGCGAAGAGTTGGGAGTAGTTGTAAATGGTTGCGAGTGGTCGCGAGTAGTTGCAAGTGGTTACAAGTGGTTGGGAGTGGCTGCAACTAGTTGCGAGTGGTTGCAAGTGGTTTGGGGTTGTTTGAGCGGTTGCGAGTGATTGTAGGTGGTTTTGAGTGGTTGCAGGTGGCTGCAAGTGGTTGCAACTGGTTGCGTATCCTTCTCACTGGTTGCAAGTGGTTGCATGTGGTGGCAAGTGGTTGCAAGTGGTTGTAGACGGGTGTAGATGGCCAAGAGTCGTTGCGAGTGGTTGCAAGAAGTTGTGAGTGGTTGAGAGTGGTTGCGAGGGGTTGCGAGTGGTTGCGTGTAGTTGCGAGTGATTACTGATGGCTAAGAGTGGTTGCGAATGGTTGTAAGTGGTTGTGAGAGGTTAAGAGTAGTTGCGAGTTATTGCGAGTGGTTGCGATTGGTTGCGAGTGGTTACAAGTGGTTGTGAGTGGTTGCGAGTGGTTGTGTGTAGTTACGATTGGTTGCAAGTGGTTGCGAGTGCTTGCCAGTGATTGTGCGTAGTCGCAAGTGGTTGTGAATGATTGCGAGTGGTTGAGAGTGCTTGCAAGTGGTTGGAAGGAGTTCCAATTGGTTGCGAGTAGTTGCAATTGGTTGCGAGTGCTTGCGAGTTGTTTTAAATAGTTCTGAGTGGTTGCGGGTGGTTGTAAGTGGTTGTATTTGGTTGGGACTGGTTGCGAGTGGTTGCAAGTGGTTTCGAGTGGTTGTAAGTGGTTGTGAGTGGTTTTGTGTACATATGAGTGGTTTTGTGTGGGCTCGAGTGGTTGTGATGTATTGTGTATGGTTGAAATTGGTTGCGAGTAGTTGCGAGTGGTTGCAAGTGGTTGTGAGAGATTGTGAGTGGTTGCGAGTGGTTACGAGTAGTTGGGAGAGGTTGTGAGTGGTTGCAAGTGGGTGCGAGTTGTTATGATTGATTTCAAGTGATTGGGAGTGGTTATGAATGGTTGCGAGTGATTGCAAATGGTGATCAGGAGTTGAAAGTGGTTGTGAGTGGTTGTGAGTGATTGCGAGTGGTTGCAAGTGTTGGATCTGGAGGAGAGAGGGAGCCTTGGAGCAGCGAGCATGTGGGACTAGAAGGGCATCACTTGAGCTGAAGAATGGTTGTTCAATCACTCAAAATGATGGAGTACATATAGAGCTAGAGCTTGGGTAAGTCAGCCCTCTCACAAGCCACACCACTTAGCCATGGAGGCTAAGGCTCACACATTAGAGTCCATAATCTCACACAAGAGAGGAAATCAGCCTAGCAATCAGGCTGAGCACTCACACACGACCTAGAGAGCTAAAGAATGCTCTCATGGCACACTCCTAGTGGTCACATAACCCACAAACCCATGGAGAATCGCCATGTGTCCATGGCTAGCACACAAGGATCTCACCTCACCTAAAAAGTAAGGAGAGGTACCTTTATCCTAGTCAGCACACTCTGACAAGGCAATCCTAAGACCAAGGACCTTTTTGGATATTTCTCCCATCAGGTCTTGACCCTGGACCTCTTGCCTTTTTCNCTAGAGAGCTAGAGAATGCTCTCATGGCACACTCCTAGTGGTCACATAACCCACAAACCCATGGAGAATCGCCATGTGTCCATGGCTAGCACACAAGGATCTCACCTCACCTAAAAAGTAAGGAGAGGTACCTTTATCCTAGTCAGCACACTCTGACAAGGCAATCCTAAGACCAAGGACCTTTTTGGATATTTCTCTCATCAGGTCTTGATCCTGGACCTCTTGCCGTTTTCTTTTCTCAGGCTAAGGCATGGAGCCATCGCCCATGGTCACCCGGATATCGACGGTCGATGACCCCGGAAACTACAAAAATTCATATCTCCCAATCCGACGGTTGGATCAGCCTCAAACTTGGACCGTAGATATTTTGCCACCTTATCTTTTTAATGGTGAAGTTGGATTGATGATCGGAGCACGCATCTGGTACTTTCCTGGAACTTGCTCCTATGGACCTGAAACTGAGCCGGATGGCTCCTTGCCCAACAATCTCCCAGTTTGCCGTAGTCAGAGTGGGCTGAGTCCACATGCCTTCATGCAGAACTGCTGCTTCTCACGAGTCACTGGCTTGGTGCAGAAATCAGCGACCTGCTTGCTGGTTGGAGTAAACTCCAGCTTGATAGGACCCTTCTGCACCATGTGCCTGATGAAATGATATGCGATATCAATGTGCTTGGTGCGTGCATGGTGCTCAGGATTCTTGGCGAGTGCGATTGCGCTCTGGTTGTCGACGCGCACAGGAACTGGAACTGCTGCTCTCCCACTCATCTCTGTCATAAGACGCTGAAGCCAAACTGCTTCTTTCACTCCAAAGCTGAGAGACGTACTCAGTTTCCGTGCTTGAGGTGGCCACGACCACCTGCCGCTTGTTGCACCAGCTGATGACTCCACCATTCATGAGGAACACATGTCCAGAGATGGACTTACGGTCCTCAGGGTTTGAAGCCCAATCTGCGTCTTTGTAGCCTATGATGCTGTTGTTGTTGCCGTTGTAGCTGATGCCGATGTTGATGGTTCCAGCAATGTAGCGGAAGATGCGCTTCACAGCCTTTTGGTACTCAGGTCCGGGGTTTGCTATGTGCTGGCTCACAGCGCTAACAGCCTGTGCGAGGTCGGCCTAGTTGCCACCATTATGTACATGAGGCTGCCGACGGCGCTCTAGTACTTTTGCCGCTCAGCTGCATTCACTTCTCCATTAAAGCTCACGAGGTACTAACGCGTCTCCAGCGGCGTGCCGATGGGTTTTGCCTCTGCCATGCCAAACCGCTGCAAAACATCCTTAATGTAGCGGCTCTACTGAAGCGAGAGAGAGCATGACTTGCGGTCACGCGTGATCTGCATACCGAGGAAGTAAGATGCCTCCCCGAGATCAGACATGTAGAAGCGCTCCTGCATGGCTTCTTTGAACTCCTGCAGTGCAGACATGCTGTTGGAAAGGAGGAGCATGTCATCCACATAGACAATGATGATGAGGATCTCATGCTTATGCTACCAACGATACACGCTGTAGTCACACTCGCTGCGCTCAAACCCCATGCACTGCAATGCCGTATCCAACTTCTGGTTCCAAGCACGCGACGCTTGCTTGAGGCCATACAGCGACTTCTGCAGCTTGCAAACCAGGTGCTCCTGGCCATCCATGACGAACCCCTCCGGCGGCTCCATGTAGATCTCCTCCTCCAAGTCACTATTCAAGAATGCCGTCTTGACATCCATGTGGTGAGCCTCGAAGTCCTCAACTGCTGCATAAGAGGGGAGCGTGCGTACCAAGGAAAACTTTGAAACAGGGGCAAAAGTTTCTGTGTAGTCAATGCCCTCCTGCTGCGAGTAGCCCTTGGCAACCAGCCTTGCCTTGTACTTTTCCAGATTACCATCTGCTCCCCGCTTCTTCTTGAACACCCACTTGCACTTGATCACCTTACGTCCAGGTAGACGCTCAGTCAGCTCCCACGTGCCGTTGTCCAGCTGCGACTGTCTCTCTTGCTTCATGGCTTGCACCCAATCTGCTGCATCCGGTGTAGCCATGGCCTCCTTGTATGACGTTGGCTCATCTGAATCTGCTGCAACTGCAACGTTCATCTGTTCTAGTTTCTGAAGCATCCAGAAATGGCTGCGCTCACCAGGCTTGTAATGCACCCTGCGAGGGTACCTACGACCTGGAGCTGGAGCGTTAGCAGGCGGCTGACGCGGTGCGGCTGGCACAACTGGTTCTGCTAGTGGTGCTACATCTCCCTCCTCTGCTTCTGGTGATGAAGCTGCTGTATCTGCTGTATCAGACATGGGAGAGTAGAGTGATTCTCCCATTGTCATAGTAGAGGAAGGATCGGGAGAAACTGGGTCAGGAAGAATTTCTGCTCCCACTGTCTCGTCAGCTGCTGGTTCTACTGCCTCTTCACACACAATGTTGGTGCTGATGACGTTGCTCTCGTTGAAGACGACATCCCTGGAGATGATGACGTAGCCTGTATCCCTCTCGTAGAGGCGATACGCCTTGCTTGCCATGTCGTAGCCAATAATCAATAAGGGTGCACACCAAAATATATGAATCGAATACAGGAATCGCGATTCGGACTCCTGTACGAGAATCGCGATTCCAATATGATGCTCCAGAATCGGGTTTGAATCGCGAGACGGTACGTTTGGTGAGTGGGGGGGGGAATCAGTGAAGGTGGAGGTTCGAATCCGGTTGTTGTGATCCGAACTCTAGTCCAGGTGCATGCCCCCCCTCCCAATGTGCCACATGTGTCCATGCAGCATAGTGGGTGGGTGAGTGGAGTACCCGCATTTCCGGCGTCTGTTGATTGGCAGGTATGGTGCTGCCAGCGTACACCAATCTGCCAAGTGTCTAGTATTGCTCGATATCCTGAGGATTGAGTAGGTCACGTCGATCATGCGCATGAAGAATATGCTGAAGCATGTGTTGCATATCGCATGCACGTGCTGGAGGCGAACAATCTGTGGACATACAAGTTTACATCGCAAACCGGCCTGCCTTTCCACGTCAGAATCACTCGCCCGAGGCAAGTCGACAAGGCGAGTTGCCTCGCCGAATGGAATCGGGACAGACGGGACACCCCCCCCCGCTCGTTGGCAAGGCACACGCCACTGAGTTGCTCGCGGGCGGGCAACGTCACGTCACCGAGTCACGGGGTCCGACTGTCCATTTCGTTCCCGACTCTGTCATTTTGGCCAAGCACTTGCTCGCAGCAAGTGCTCGGTGAGATGGCCAATGAACCATGTCCAGCGGCTGTGGGTGCCTCCGAGACATCTTGCCTTCAACTTCTCATGTCCTCGTCAACCCCAGCAGCAGGCGGTGGCACGAGTACCCCTGCACCAAAAGAAGCCACGCCTCAGCAGGTCGATGGCCGTAACAAGCGGCCGAGCCTGGTTTGGACAGTTTTCACAGTGATGGAGATTCAGGGGGAGTTGAGAGCCGCGTGCCAGCTGTGCCCGAACAGGAAGGGCTTGAAGGGAACCTTCAAGCGAAACCATAGCAACACCAGTGGGATGTGGAAGCATCTCCGCTTGGCTCTGTTGGAAAGGGAGCCATCCGGCTCAATTTTAGGTCCACAGGAGCAAGTTCCAGGAATGTACCAGATGCCTGCTCCGATCGCCAATCCGACTTCACCATTGGAAAGATCATGTGGCAAAATGTCTACGGTCCAAGTTTGAGACCGATCCAACGGTCGGATTGGGAGATATGAATTTTCGAAGTTTCGGGGGTCATGGACCGTCGATGTGTGGGTGGGCATGGGTGATGGCTCCATGCCTTAGCCTGAGAAAAGAAAAAGGCAAGAGGTCCAGGGTCAAGACCTGATGGGAGAAATATCCAAAAAGG
>SZWC01002779.1:75193-108126 GCA_023375785.1 Penium margaritaceum | reverse complement strand
GGGAAGACGGAGTGGGGAACCAATGTCATTGGGAGGGCAGAGAAGATTGTCAGTTTCTTCAGGAACAAGGACGTGCTGCGGTCATGGATGAAGCAGGAGAGCGGTGGCAAGGTGTTGCTTCCAAGTTGTGCAACCCGCTTTGCATCTGTCCATCGCATGCTCAAGCGCCTTGTGGTGATGCAGCCAGCTCTGGAGAAGATGGTGGATAGCACCAAGTGGCAGGAGGTGGGAGGAGCAGGCCGTGACGCTGGATTCCGCGCTCGCAAGAAGGAGGTTCGCAGGCTGGTGCGCCAGCGTGTTTTCTGGGTACAGGTGAAAGCTCTTGTAAAGCTGATGGGGCCTCTTGTCTTGGCCTTACGCAAAGCTGACGCTGCTGGTGGCACCTCGGGCATCATCTACGAGGCTTTGCTTGATGCCACGGAGCAGCTGCAAGCCTTGGGTGTTGCAAGTGGCCGCCGTCGTGCAGCTTGCAACCCTGCATGGGTCAAGTTTGCCATGGAACGTCTTTCGGACAGGTGGACAAGGCAGATGAACTGCCCTGTTTTTGCAGCAGCCCGGCGGATCCATCCGCAGCACTTCGGCCATAAGTTCGATGCTGATGAGAAGACTGTTGAGGTGTGGAATCAAGTTGTCAATGCACTTGTGCCTGAAAGTGAGCAGGAGCTGCTGGAGGAGCAGCTGGATGCGTTTTCAAGTGGCCGCCTGACGGTGGACGAGGACCCGGAGCGGCAGAGGGATGTGGACAGGGCAAAGCAGGCGGTGGCGAAGGTGGTGACTGGTGAGGTGGCGGCATACCGCTGGCATGCACGGCACTTGACTCGGATGGGTGCACTCCGCAACTTGGCCATGCGCATTCTGGCTCAGCCATGCACTTCTTCTGAGAATGAGCGTGTTTTCAGCAAGCATGAGCTCATTCAGACAGCTCGCAGGAACAGGCTCAACACTTCAACACTTGAAATGCTGGTGAGGGTGAACGTGCGACTGACCCGACTTTACGGCAAGGTGAAGGGACCAAAGCTGGCAGACGTGGTCAAGGGCTCTGCTGGAGAGGAAGAAGCAGAAAGTGGGAGCGACGTGGATGGGGAGTTGGAGGAAGGAGACCAGGAAGATGTTTGGGACCTTGACATTGCAGGAGTACAGGATAGTGGAGATGAGCTGGAGGCAGCAGCAGGGGCAGGAACCAATGGTGCTGCACGCGGTGATGGGGAGGATGAAGCGGTTTTNGCAGCTGGAACTCCAGCCGTGGAGGAAGTTGCTAGGATTCTACGACGGGGTGTGAGGAAGCGCAAGGACTTGGAAGCACCACTTGCAGAAGATGCAAGTGGTGCAGCAGGAGCTGCTATCCGAACATCTACAACAGGTTCCCGGTCTGTTTCTGCAACAGCCCGCTCACAGGATGCAGCAGGTGCACGTACTCAAGCTGCTGCAACACGCTCAGTTACATCTGCAGCAGCAGCTGCTTCCGCAGCAGCACCTGCTACTGCTGTTGCCACGGGCCAAGCTGCTTCTCCAAGCCGCAACAGGAGGGCACGCCGTGGCTAGGACTTATGCATTGAATCTGTTTGGTCAGGTTTTCTTCCTTCCACTTTTGTGACTCAGATACAAAGCTTATCTTGACTTGTCACACAGCCAATGGTGTAACCTGCATTTTAAATGAATTTTCATTGCCATCTCTTGTCTATATTGTTCCACTAGTGTCTTTTGTCTCTTCCCACCTCAGTAAGGAATGATGTGAGGAAAGTGGTGAAGTGAAAAACATGAAGTAATGTAGTGAATTGCTGAACACATAGTAAGCACAGTGGTAGATTACACAACACCTACATTCAGTGAAGTTGTAAATTTTGGTACAAAGGTCTGATTCAAGTCGGTCCACAATGTTGCATTGCCTCTCCCACTGATTTCTGACAAAAATGACATGACCGACTTCCGACTTGGCTCAGCAATGGGCGACTTTCGACTTTAGACTTCCGACTTGGGCACCGACTTGGACTTGGAGAAGGCAACATGGGAGAGGGCTGACTTGCCCAAGCCCTAGCTCTATACGTACTCCATCATTTTGAGTGATTTAGCCACCATTCTTCAGCACAAGTGATGCCCTTTCAATCACACATGCTCGCTGATCCAAGGCTCCCCCTCTCCTCCACATCCAACATTTGGTATCAGAGCCAAGTTTGCCAATTTCAGCCAACACGGGCCGTCACTTTGAACGTGACAGGTTAGGGTCACACCTTGACTAAATTTGACAATCAACCACTGGATCGTCAATTTCGCAAGACAAGCTTTCCACCGAGCCCAAAATTGGAAAGATCCAATAGCCGGATTAATCGTTATGCTAAAAACGAGGTCGGCCAGGGCTACACTCTTCTTGATGAGTAAGACTGTCGCCTTGTGATGACCATAACTCATGTTTCTTTGTTAAATTTAAAAATTGGAACATGTAAATTGTAGTATGTTTCCTAACCTTTTCATTGGTGCAAAAATATTTGAATTCCATTGATTCTTTTGCGAGAAAAGCTGTTTACAAGCTGGCTGGTCTGAGTAAGAGTAGGAGTAGAAGCATACCATGTTTTTAAGAGGACATATCTTTCAAAATCCCCTGTTGATGACCCTGTTTTATGGGTCAATGTGAAAGGTTCTGATCTGAATTTTCCAGTGGTGGACTCCATTTTTCCAAATTCCCAAACTGCTGGCATCTACAGTTCATTTTCTTTGAGACAGATTTCAGGTACAAGCAGTAGCACAACCATGGGTAGCGCCGCCATCCAAGGGCAGCGCTGAGCATCACCAAGGCTCAAAATGGCAGCAACTGGCGCTGTGACAGCAACCTAGCCTTTGGAGAGGCTGGAGGGACGCGCAAACTTCATGTTTTGGAAGATCCATACCTACCTCCTTTTCGAGGAAAGGGGCTTGTGGGAAGTGGTGAGCGGCAACGAGTCGGCTCCTGTTCCACACGCAGGTGATAGCACGGAAAACGCCGCAAAAGGGTGCAGCTGGATAAAGGCACGTAAGAGCTGCCTGAGCGTCCACCCGGACGTATGCTGATTAAGTGCAAGTGGGTGTTCAAGAAGAAGTGAGGAGCAGACGGCAACCTGGAAAACTACAAGACGAGACTGGTCGCCAAGGGCTACTCGCAGCAGGAGGGTATCGACTATATAGAAAAATTTACCCTTGTTGCAAAGTTTGCCTCTGTGTGTACGCTCCTCTTTTATGCAGCAGTTGAGGACTTCCAGGTTCACTACATGGATGTCAAGACGGCATTCTTGAATAGTGACTTGGAGGAGGAAATCTACATGGAGCAGCCAAAGGGATTCGTCATGGATGGCCAGGAACACCTGGTTTGCAAGCTGCATAAGTCGCTGTACTGCCTCAAGCAAGCGTCGCGTGCTTGGAACCAGAAGTTGGATGCGGCGTTGCAGTACATGGGATTTGAGCGCAACAAGTGTAACTACAGTGTATATCGCTAGTACCATAACCATGGGATCCTCATCATCATTGTCTATGTGGATGACATGCTCCTCCTTTCCAACAGCATGTGTGCACTGCAGGAATTCAAGGAGGTCATGCAAGAGCGTTTCCAGATGTTTCATCTCGGGGAGGTGTCATACTTCCTTGGCATCCAGATCACGTGTGCCCGCAAATCACGCTCTCTCTCGTAATAGCCAAATTGCTACATCAAGGACGTCCTGCAGCGGTTCGGCATGGCAGAGGCCAAACCCATCGGCACGCCGTTGGAGATACGGCAGTACCTTGTGAGCTTTAGTGGAGAAGCAGATGTAGCTGAGCGGCAGAAGTACCAGAGCACCGTCGGAAATCTCATGTACGTGATGGTTGCAACCAGGCCGGACCTCGCACAGGCTGTTAGCGTTGTGAGCTAGTACATGGCTAATGCCGAACCGTAGTACCAGAAGGCAGTGAAGTGGATCTTCCGCTACCTTGCTGGAACCATCAACGTCGGGATTACGCACAACGGCAATGACAACGGTATCATCGGCTACACAGATGCACATTGGGCTTCAAATCCTGAGACCTGCAAGTCCATCTCCAGACATGTCTTTCTCATGAATGGAGGTGCCATCAGCTGGTGCAGGAAGCGGTAGGTGGTCGTGCCCAGCTTGAGCACAGAAGCTGAGTACATCTCTCTGAGCTTTGGAGCCAAGGAAGCAGTTTGACTTCAGCGTCTCATGGCAGAGATGAGTGGGAGTGTAGTAGTTGCAGTTCCTGTGCGCGTCGACAACCTGAGCCCAATCGCACTCGCCAAGAATCCTGAGCACCATGCACGCACCAAGCACATTCACATCGTATATCACTTCATCAGGTTCATGGTGCAGAAGGGTGCTATCAAGCTGGAGTTTACTCTAACCAGCAAGCAGGTCCCTGATTTCTGCACCAAGCTAGTGACTCGTGAGAAGCAGCAATTCTACATGAATGCATGTCGACTCAGCCCACTCTGACTACGGCAAAGTGGGAGATTGTTGGGAAAGGAGCCATCCAGCTCAGTTTCAGGTCCAGAGGAGCAGATTCTAGGAAAGAACCAGATGCATGCTCCGATCATCGATCCAACTTCTCCATTGGAAAGATTAGGTAGCAAAATGTCTATGGTGTAAGTTTGAGGCCGATCCAACGGTCGGGTTGAGAAATGAAGTTTCAAAGTTTTCGGGGTCATCAATCTCCGATATCCGGGTGACCATGGGCGATGGTTCCATGCCTTAGCCTGAGAAAAGAAAAAGGCAAGAGATCCAGGGTCAAGACCTGATGGGAGAAATATCCAAAAGGTCCTACATCCAAAATCTCCTTACTTTTTCGGAGAGGTGAGATCCTTGTGTGCTAGCCATGGACACATGGCAATTCTCCATGCAATTGTAGGTTATGTGACCACTAGGACTATGCCACGAGAGCATTTTCTAGCTCTCTAGGTCGTGTGTGACTGGTCAGCCTGATTGCTAGGCTGATTTTCTCCCTTATGTGAGATTATGGACTCTAGTGTGAGAGCCTTAGCCTCCTTGGATTAGTGGTGTGGCTTGTGAGAGGGCTGACTTGCCCAAGCTCTACCTCTATATGTACTCCAACATTTTGAGTGATTTAATAACCATTCTTCAGCACAAGTGATGCCCTTCCAACCAGACATTTTCACTACTCCAAGACTCCCTCTCTCCTCCAGATCCAACAGAGCCAGCGTCCAGCCTAGGTGCGTAGTGGCTCCTTGGTTGATGATCCACTTTGGGGGCAAACTGGATTGCGTCATCCCCCCTGCCTACATGGCGCTCCTTGTGACGGCGAAGTAGTGCCAACTACCAGGAAGGACCGTGGAATATTGTAATATTTCTCTTAGAACTTTCCACTCCCTTTTTTGGTCACAAAGAAAATTAGTCACCGGACTGGAATTTGACCCAATGACCTCTCGCTCCAAAGACTAACTGTGGAACATCTAGGCCAGAAAAAGAGTTGTCCTAGGGAGTATTTGCTGGTTATACTATCAAGATTAGACCAAGAGGACTTGCTCCAAAAGAGCAGTGTATGCCTTGTCTATCTAGACCAGACTTAGGAGACTTACTCCAAGGGAGCAGTGCATTCCTAGTGTCTTCTGTACCTATCCAAATATCAGCCATGGACAAAGAGCATATCAGGTCAACAGGAGGAAGAACCACCAGCATCAGAGTTTGACTCAAGGGCCTCGAACGTGTTGGGAAACGAGCCATCCGGCTCAGTTTCAGGTCCACAGGAGCAAGTGCCAGGAAACTACCAGATGCATGTTCCGATTGTCGATCCCACTTTTCCATGAAAAAGATCAGGTGGCAAAATTTCTACGATCCAAGTTTGAGGACGATCAAGTTTGAGGCCAATCCAACGGTCGGATTAGGAGATATGAATTTTCGAAGTTTCGGGGGTCATGGACCGTCGTTGTCTGGGTAGCCATGGGTGATGGCTCCATGCCTTAGCTTGAGAAAAGAAAAAGGCAAGAGGTCAAGGGTCAAGACCTGATGGAAGAAATATCCAAAAGGATCTTTGGTCTGAGGATTGCCTTGTCAGAGTGTGCTGACTAGGATAATAGGACCTCTCCTTCTTTTTTAGGAGAGATGAGATCCTTGTGTGCTAGCCATGGACACATGGCGATTCTCCATGGGTTTGTGGGTTATGTGACAACTAGGATTGTGCCATGAGAGCATTCTCTAGTTCTCTAGGTCGTGTGTGAGTAGTCAGCATGATTGCTAGGCCGATTTCTTCCATTGTCTGAGATTATGGACTCTAGTGTGTGAGCCTTAGCCTCCATGGCGAAGTGGTGTGGCTTGTGAGAGGGCTGACTTGCCCAAGCTCTAGCTCTATATGTACTCCATTATTTTGAGTGATTGAATAACCATTCTTCAGCACAAGTGATGCCCTTTGAATCCCACATGCTCGCTGCTCAAGGCTCCCTCTCTCCTCCAGATCCAGCATTTGGTATCAGAGCCAAGTTCTGCCACTTTCAGCCAGCGCAGGCCGTCACTTTGAAAGTGATGGGTTCAGGTGAAATCTTCACTCAATTTGACAATCGACCACTAGATCTTGAAGCTCAAAAGACAAAAATTGCAACGAGTCTGCAATCTCGAAGATCCAACAGTCGGATTGAGAGTTATGCCCAAAACGAGGTCGGCCAGGGCTACACTCTTCTCTATGAGTAAGACTGTCGCCTTGTGATGACCATAACTCTCTCGTTTCTTTGTCAAATTTAAAACGTGGCACATGCGAATTGTAGAGTTTTTCCTAAGCCTTTCATTGGTTCAAAAATATTTGAATTCCATTGATTTGTTTGGGAGAAATGCTGTTTACAAGCTGGCTGGTCTGAGTTGGAATAGGAGCAGAAGCATACCCTGTTTTCAAGAGGGCATATCTTTTTATATACCCTATTAATGACCCTGTTTTATGGGTCCATCTGAAAGCTTTTGGGCTGAATGTTCTAGTGGTGGGCTCCATTTTTTTGCAATTCCCAGTCAACTGGCATCTTCCGTCCATTTTCTGTCAGACAGATTTCTGGCAGAAGCAGCAACAGAAGCAAGGGTAGCGCGGCCATCCAAGGGCAGCGCTGAGCATCACCAAGGCTCAAAATGGCAGCAGCTGGCGTTGTGACAGTAGCCCAGCCTTTGGAGAGACTAGAGGGGCGCGCCAACTTCACATTTTGGAAGATCCGTACCCGCCTCATTTTGGAGGAAAGGGGCTTGTGGGAGGTGGTGAGCGGTGACGAGCCGGCTCCTGCTCCACAGGCAAAAGATATCACCGCAACGCAAGTATTGGCGGGGAAGACTCCGAAAAGGGTACACCTGATGCGGGTTCTTCTGCAGCTGTACCAGCGGTGTATGAGGAGTGGAAGAACAAGGAAAGGTAGGCCTACAGGTTGCTTGTCAACACCATCTCCAACCCGCATCTTCTGTACTTGAGTGACAAGGCTACTGCAAAGGAGGGGTGGGACACATTGTGTAAGAATTATGAGAGCAAGGATCTTGCATTCCTCATGCTTTTGGAGGAAAAGATGATGGCGCTGAAAATGTAGGGTGGTGAAGGGATGGAGGCATATCTAGACAGGGCAAAGGAGCTAGCGAAGCAGCTGAGAGCAGCTAACAACCCTGTGGAAGAGACGTGCTTCATCCTCCTGTTACTGAGGGGACTCCCAACCAGCTACGGCACGGTACGAGTGACGCTGGAGTGTCAGCCAAGTCTGGACCTCGACTTCATCTGCACACACCTAGTGCAGGTGGAATTGCGTCACGAGCTCAGGCAACCAACAGCAGTAGTAGCAGTTTGAGCAGCAGAAAGGCAGAAAGAAGAGCAAATGCCAGTATTGCCAGAAAGAGGGATGCTACAAAAATGAGTGTTTCAAGCTCAAGAGGGACCAGAAGGACCAACAGCAGCAGCAGTCATCGCAACACTAGCAAAAACAACAGCAGCAGCAGTAGCAATCATAGTAGCGTCAGCAGCAGCCGCAATAGCAGCAAAACCAAGCTGGTGTGCGCCACTTTGGCAATATGAATGTGGCCAAGGAGGTGCAAGACCGTCTCTTCATGGCAAAGTCTGACATGTCGTAGGTGGAGAAGGCGAGTCAAGCATGGTACAAGGACTCAGGATGTACCAAGAGCCTCACATATCACAAGGAGTGGTTTACACAGCTGCTATCCATCCCTCCCCATCCTATCGCTATGAGTGATGATCGGGTGGTGTATGCTGAGGGGATTGGGATTGTGGAGATGTGGTTGGAGACCCCACGTGGCATAAAAGTGGGAGTGTTCCATGGCGTGCTGTATGTACTTGATGCTGCATTCAACCTCCTCTCAGTCTCCTCTCTTACAAACACAGGACTGCACATCATCTTTGATGATGACTTTGGCTACATCCTCAACAAGGATACACGAGAGGAGTTAGCAAGGTCGGTGAAGGAGGGCGACATGTATCGCCTGCTGGGGGCGACCAAGATCCCCTGTGAGCAAAGTCTTGTAGTAGTGGTGCAGGCGACAGATGGCAGGATCTGGCATGTGCGCTACGGCCACATCAGAATGCGCGCCTTTCAGCAACTTCAAGAAAAGTAGATGGTGTGTGACCTGCCTACCATCTCTAACTTTGAGTAGTAGTTATGCATCAGCTGTTTGGAGGGGAAGCAGCACCGGGAGGCGTTCTGTGGACTAGGGGAGCGTACAAAGGAGGTGTTGGAGCTGGTCCACACGGACTTGTGGGGACCGATGTAGACCCAGAGCTTCGGAGGCTCTAGGTATTTCCTGACCTTCATTAATGATTTCAGCCGTTACACTGCTATGTACTTCCTTCTTTCCAAGGACTAGTGCTTTGACAGGTTCAAGGAGTTCAAGGCCATGGTGGAGAACCAGACTCGCAAGAAGATCAAGGCGTTACGCAGTGATCGCGGTGGAGAATACCTAAGCAAGGAATTCCAGGACTACCTCGCAGCAGCTGGCATCAAGGTGCAGCGTACCGCGCTGTATTTGCTGCAGCAGAACGGCGTAGCAAAACGCACCAACCGTACCATTGTTGAGTCGGCGCGCTCCATGATGCACGCGGCTCGGCTGACCTACGACTTTTCGGCTGACCTACGACTTCACGGCTTAAGTTGTGAGCACTACAGTCTACATCAAGAACCGCAGTCCAACTAAGGCACTGGAGCAAATGACGCCGTACGAGGCGTGGTTCGGCAAAAAACCGAGCATGGGTCATCTCCGAGCATTTGGCAGCCTGGCGCACATGCACGTTCCCAAGGAGAAGTGACAGAAATGGGACGTAAAGAGTACGCATATGCTGATGATTGGCTAAGACGTGGCAAGCAAGGCCTATCGCATCTACGAGAGGGATATAGGCCACGTCATTATCTCCAGGGATGTCTTCTTCAACGAGAGCAGCGTCATCGGCACCAACATTGTCTGTGAAGACGCAGCAGAACCAGCAGATAATGAGACAGTGGGAGCAGAAATCCTTCCTGACCAAGTCTCTCCCGATCCTTCCTCTACTGTGACGGTGGGAGAATCACTCTACTCTCCCATGTCTGATGCAACACATATAGCAGCCTCATCAGCAGAAGCAGAAGAGGGAGATGTAGCACCACAAGCAGCAGTTGTTGTGCCAGCAGGACCGCGCGAGCTGCGCGCTAACGCTTCAGCACCAGGTCGCAGGTACCCTCTTAGGATGCATTACAAGCCTGGTGAGCGCGGCCATTTCTAGATGTTGCAGAAACCAAAACAGATGAACGTCACAGTAGTAACAGATTGAGATGAGCCAATGTCATACAAGGAGGCCATGACTGCACCGGATGCAGCATATTGGGCGCAAGCCGTGCAGGAGGAGATACAAACGCAGATAGACAACGGCACGTGGGAGCTGAGGGAGCGTCCACCTGGACGTAAGGTGATCAAGTGCAAGTAGGTGATCAAGAAGAAGCAGGGAGCAAATGGTAATCTGGAAAACTACAAGGCGAGGCTGGTCGCCAAGGGCTACTTGTTGCAAGAGGACATCGACTACACAGAAAGCTTAGCCCCTGTTGCAAAGTTTACCTCTGTGCGCATGCTCCTCTCTGATGCGGCAGCTGAGGACTTCAAGGTTCACCACATGGATGTCAAGATGGCATTCTTGAATGGTGACTTGGAGGAGCAGATCTATGTGGAGCAGCCGGAGGGGTTCGTCATGGATGGTCAGGAGCACCTGGTTTACAAGCTACAGAAGTCGCTGTACGGCCTCAAGCAATCATCATGTGCTTGGAACCAGAAGCTGGATGCGGCATTGCATTGCATGGGGTTTGAGCAAAGCGAGTATGACTACAGCGTGTATCGCTGGCAGCATGAGCATGACACCTTCATCATCATCGTGTATGTGGATGACATGCTCCTCCTTTCCAACAGCATGTGTGCACTGCAGGAGTTCAAGGAAACCATCAGGAGCGCTTCCAGATGTCTGATCTCGGGGAGGCATCATACTTCCTTGGTATCCAGATCAAGCGTGACTGCAAATCACGCTCTCTCTCATTGCAGCAGAGCCGCAATATCATGGATATCTTACGGTGGTTTGGTATGGCAGAGGCAAAACCCATCAGCACACCGATGAGGACGCGATAGTACCTCGTGAGCTTCAATGGAGAAGCAAATGCAACTGAGCGACAGAAGTACCAGAGCGCCGTCCGCTGCCTCATGTACCAGATGGTGGCAACCAGGCCGGACAACGCACAGGGTGTTAGCGCTATGAGCCTGCACATGGCAAACCCCGGACCTGAGCACCAGAAGGTAGTGAAGCGCATACTCCGCTACCTTGCTGGAACTGTCAACATCGACATCACCTACAACAACAATGAGAACATCATCATCGGCTACACAAATGTAGATTGGGCTTCAAACCCCGAGGACCGTAAGTCCATCTCCGTAGTTCTGAATGAAGGCATGTGGACTTATGATCCTCAGGGTTTGAAGCCCAATCTGCATGAAGTAGTTCTGCATGAAGGTCCCAGCATTCATGAGGAACAGAGTAGTGATGCATGAAGGCATGTGGACTCAGCCCACTCTGACTACGGCAAAGTGGGAGATTGCTGGAAAAGGAGCCATCCGGCTCAGTTTCAGGTCCACAGGAGCAAGTTCAAGGAAACTACTAGATGCCTGCTCCGATTGTCTATCTGACTTCACCATTGGAAAGATCAGGTGGAAAAATGTCTATGGTCCAAGTTTGAGGCCGATCCAACGGTCGGATATGGAGATATGAATTTTCGAAGTTTCGGGGGTCATGGACCGTAGATGTCTGGGTGGCCATGGGTGATGGCTCCATGCCTTAGCCTGAGAAAAGAAAAAGGCAAGAGGTCCAGGGTGAAGACCTGATGGGAGAAATATCCAAAAGGGTCCTTGGTCTTAGGACTGCCTTGTCAGAGTATGCTGACTAGGATAAAGGTACCTCTTCTTACTTTTTTGGTGAGGTGAGATCCTTGTGTGCTAGCCCTCGACACATAGCGATTCTCCATGGGTTTGTGGGTTATGTGACCACTAGGAGTGTGCCATGAGAGAATTCTCTAGCTCTCTAGGTCGTATGTGAGTGGTGAGCCTGATTGCTAGGCTGATTTCCTCCCTTGTGTGAGATTATGGCCTCTAGTGTGTGAGCCTTAGCCTCCATGGCTAAGTGGTATAGCTTGTGAGAGGTCTGATTTTCCCAAGCTCTACCTCTATATATACTCCATTTTAAGTGATTCAAAAACCATTCTTCAGCACAAATGATGCCCTTCCGATCGCATATGCTCGCTGCTCCAAGCCTCCCTCTCTCCTCCAGATCCAACACTTTTCCACGTTGCTATTTTAACCCCCGCTTCTTCTTGAACTTCCCCTTGCTCTTGATAACCTTACGTCCAAGTGGACGCTCAGTCAGCTCCCACATACTGTTGTCAAGCTGCGATTGCCAAGATGACCCACACTCGGCTTCTTGCCAAACTACGCCTCGTACGGCCCCATCTGCTCTAGGGCCTTGGTTGGATCGCTGTTCTTGATGTACACCGCAGTGCTTACTGCTTCGGCCCAAAAGTCGTAGGTGAGCCGAGCCGCGTGCAGCATGGAGCGCGCCGACTCAACGATGGTGCGATTGGTGCGTTTTGCTACCCCGTTCTGTTGCGCCGAGTATGGTGCGGTACGCTACGCCTTGATGGAAATGCTACGAGGCAGTCTTGGAACTCCTTGCTCACGTACTCTCCACTGCGGTCGCTACGCAGCGCCTTGATTTTCTTGCCAGTCTGGTTCTCCACCATTGCCTTAAACTCCTTGAACCTGTCAAAGCACTGGTCTTTGGAGGAAAAGAAGTACACAGCAGTGTTAAAGGAGCCATCCGGCTCAGTTTCAGGTCCACAGGAGCATGTTCCAAAAAAGTACCAGATCCCTCCTCCGATCGTCAATCCGATTTCATCATTGGAAAGATCATGTGACAAAATGTCTATGGTCCAAGTTTCAGGCCGATCCAACGGTCGGATTGGGAGATATGAATTTTCGTAGTTTCCGGGGTCATCAACCCTCCATATCCTGGTGACCATGGGCGATGGCTCCATGCCTTAGCCTGAGAAAAGAAAAAGGCAAGAGGTCCAGGGTCAAGACCTGATGGGAGAAATATCCAAAAAGGTCATTGGTCTTAGGATTGCCTTGTCTGAGTGTGCTGACTAGGATAAAGGTACCTCTCCTTACTTTTTAGGTGAGGTGAGATCCTTGTGTGCTAGCCATGGAGACATGGCGATTCTCCATGGGTTTGTGGGTTATGTGACTACTAGGAGTGTGCCATGAGAGCATTCTCTAGCTCTCTAGGTCGTGTGTGAGTGGTCAGCCTGATTGCTAGGCTGATTTCCTCCCTTGTGTGAGATTAGGGACTCTAGTGTGTGAGCCTTAGCCTCCATGGCTAAGTGGTGTGGCTTGTGAGAGGGCTGACTTGCCCAAGCTCTAGCTCTATATGTACTCCATCATTTTGAGTGATTGAACAACCATTCTTCAGCACAAGTGATGCCCTTCCAATCACACATGCTCGCTGCTTCAAGGCTCCCTCTCTCCTCAAGTTCCAACATTTGGTATCAGAGCCAAGTTCTGCCACTTTCAGCCAGCACAGGCCATCACTTTGAGAGTGAAGGGTTAGGGTGAAAACTTCCCCAAATTTGACAATCAACCACTGGATCTTCAAGTTCAAGAGACAAGCTTTCCAAGAAGCGCAAGATCGCGAAGAGCCAACAATCGGATTGAGAGTTATGCTCAAAACGAGGTCGGCCAGGGCGACACTCTTCTCTATGAGTAAGACTGTCGCCTTGTCATGACCATAACTCTCTCGTTTCTTTGTCAAAGTTAAAAAGTGGCACATGCGAATTGTAGTATTTTTCTTATGCATTCCATTGGTGCAAAAATATTTGCATTCCATTGATTCGTTTGGGATAAACGCCGTTTACAAGCTAGCTGGTCTGAGTTGGAGGAGGAGCAGAAGCATACCCTATTTTCAAGAGGGCATATCTTTCATCATCCCCTGTTGATGACCCTGTTTTATGGGTTGATCTGAAAGGTTTTGAGCTGAATGTTCCAGTGGAGGGCTCAGTTTTTTAAAATTCCTAGTCTGCTGGTATCTACAGTCCATTTTCTGTCAGACAGATTTCTCGTAGAAGTAGCAGCAAAAGCAGGGGTAGCGGCGCCATCCAAGGGCAGCAGTGAGCATATCCAAGGCTCAAAATGGCAGCAGCTGGCGTTGTGACAGCAGCCCAGCCTTTGGAGAGGCTGGAGGGACGCGCCAACTTTACGTTTTGGAAGTTCCGTACCCGGCTCCTTTTGCAGGAGAGGGGCTTGTGGGAGGTGGTGAGCGGCGACGAGCCGGCTCCAGTTCCACAAGCAAAAGGCATCACCGCAGCGCAGGTGGTGGCGGGGAAGACGCCGCAAAAGGGTGGAGCTGATGTGGGTTCTTCTGCAGCTGTACCAGCGACGTATGAGGAATGGAAGAAGAAGGACAGGCAAGCTTATAGGTAGCTTGTCAACACCATCTCCAACCCGCATCTTCAGTACGTGAGTGACAAGGCTACTGCAAAGGAGGGGTGGGACACGTTGTGCAAGAAGTATGAGAGCAAGGATCCTGCATTCCTCATGCTTTTGGAGAAAAAGATGATGGCACTGAAAATACAGGGTGGTGAAGGGATGGAGGCGTATCTGGACATGGCAAAGGAGCTGGCGAAGCAGCTGAGTGCGGCCGGCAACCCTGTGGAAGAGACGCGCTTCATCCTCCTCTTGCTGAGGGGACTCCCAACCACCTAGGACACGGTACGAGAGACGTTGGAGTGCCAGCCAACTCTCGACCTCGACTTCATCTGTACACGCCTGGTGCAGGTGGAATTGCGTCACAATGCAGCAAAGCGCAATGGCGGCAGCAGCAATGACACAGCTTTCATGGCCATGGGCTCACGCAACCAGCAGCAGCAGCAGTTCGGACAGCAGAGAGGCAAGACGAAGGGCAAGTGCCACTATTGCCAGAAAGAGGGGCACTACAAGAAAAAGTGCTTCAAGTTCAAGAGGGACCAGAAGGAGCAGCAGCAGCAGCAGTAGCAAAAGCAACAATCTCCACAGCAACAGCAGCAGTAGTCACAGCAACGCCAGCAGCAGCAGCAGTAGAACCAGACAGGCGTGCGCCATTTTGGCAACATGAACGTCGCCAAGGAGGTGCGCGACCGCCTCTTCATGGAGAAGTCTGACATGTCGCAGAAGGAAAAGGCGGATCTGGCGTGGTACAAGGACTCGGGATGTACCAAGAGTCTGACGCACCACAAGGAGTGGTTCACGCAGCTGCTCTCCATTCCCCCTCGTCCGATTGCTTTGGGTGATTATCGGGTGGTGTATGCTGAGGGGATTGGGATTGTGGAGATGTGGTTGGAGACCCCGCATGGCATTGAAGTGGGAGTTTTCCATAGTGTGCTGTATGTACCTAATGCTGCGTTCAACCTTCTCTCAGTGTCCTCTCTCACCAACACAGGATTACGCGTTGTTTTTGACGATGATTATGGCTACATCCTCAACAAGGAAACAGGAGAGGAGTTGGCCAAGTCGGTGAAGGAGGGGGACATGTACCGCCTGGTGGGGGCGACCAAGATCCCGCGTGAGTAGAGTCTTGCAGCAGTGTTGCAGGCGACAGATGGCAAGATCTGGCATGCACGCTACGGCCACATCGGCATGCGCGCCTTGCAGTAGCTTCAAGTAAAGCAGATGGTGCGTGACCTACCTACCATCTCTAACTTTGAGAAGCAGTTATGCATCGGCTGTTTGGAGGGGAAGCAGCACCGCGAGGCATTCTCTAGAGCAGGGGAGCGTGCAAGAGAGGTGTTGGAGCTGGTCCACACGGACTTGTGCGGACCGATGCAGACCCAGAACTTTGGAGGCTTTAGGTATTTTCTCACCTTTATTGATGATTTCAGCCGTTACACTGTTGTGTACTTCCTTTCCTTCAAGGACTAGTGCTTTGACAGGTTCAAGGAGTTCAATGCCATGGTGGAGAACCAGACAAACAAGAAGATCAAGGCGCTGTACAAAAATCGCGGTGGAGAATACCTAAGCCAGGAGTTCCAAGACTACCTCGCAGCAGGTGGCATCAAGGCGCAGCGTACCCCGCCGTACTCGTTGCAAAAGAACAGGGTAGCAGAACGCGCCAACCGTACCATTGTGGAGTCGGCGCGCTCCATGCTGCACGTGGCCCGGCTGACCTACGACTTCTGGGCTGAAGCCGTGAGCACTGCGGTCTACATCATGAACCGCAGTCCAAGCAAGGCCCTGGAGCAGATGACGCCGTACGAGGCGTGGTTGGGCAAGAAGCTGAGCGTGGGTCATCTTTGCGCATTTGGCAGCTTGGCACACATGCACGTGCCAAAGGAGAAGCGGCAAATGTGGGACGCGAACAGTTCGCGGATGCTGATGATTGGCTACGACGTGGCAAGCAAGGCGTATCGCCTCTACAAGAGGGATACACGCCACGTCATCATCTCCAGGGAGGTCTTCTTCAACGAGAGAAACGTCATCAGTACCAACATTGTGTGTGAAGAGGCAGCAGCACCAGCTGCTGACGAGACAGTGGGAGCAGAAATTTTTCCTGCCCCAGTACTCCCGATCCTTCCTCTACTGTGATAGTGGGAGAATCACTCTACTCTCCCATGTCTGATATTGCGGACACAGCAGCATCATCGGCAGAAGCAGAGGAGGGAGATGTAGCACCACCAGCAGCACCAGTTGTGCCAGCAGCACCGCGCCAGCCGCCCGCTAACGCTGCAGCACCAGGTCGCAGGTACCCTTTTAGGGTGCGTTACAAACCTGGTGAGCGCGGCCATTTTTGGATGCTGCAAAAACCAGAACAGATGAACGTCGCAGTTGCAGTAGATTCAGATGAGCCAATGCATACAAGGAGGCCATGGCTGCACCGGATGCAGCATATTGGGCACAATCCGTATAGCAGGAGATACATCCCAGCTGGACAATGGCACGTGGGAGCTGACTGAGCGTCCACCAGGACGTAAGGTGATCAAGTGCAAGTGGGTCTTCAAGAAGAAGCGGGGAGCAGATGGTAACGTGGAAAAGTACAAGGCGAGGCTGGTCGCCAAGGGCTACTCGCAGCAAGAGGGTATCGACTACACAAAACCGTTTGCCCCTGTTCCAAAGTTTGCTTGTGTGCGCACGCTCCTCTCTTATGCAGCAGCTGAGGACTTCGAGGTTCACCACATGGATGTCAAGACGGCATTCTTGAATGGTGACTTGGAGGAGGAGATCTACATGGAGCAGCCGGAGGGGTTTGTCATGGATGGCCAGGAGCACCTGGTCTGCAAGCCGCAGAAGTAGCTATACGGCCTGAAGGAAGCGTCGCGTGCTTGGAACCAGAAGTTGGATGCGGCGTTGCAGTGCATGGGGTTTGAGCGCAGCGAGTGTGACTACAGCTTATATCGCTCGCAGCATGAGTATGGGATCCTCATCATCATTTTCTATGTGGATGACATGCTCCTCCTTTCTAACAGCATGTCTGCACTACAGGAGTTCAAGGAAGCCATGCAGGAGCGCTTCCAGATGTCTGATCTCGGGGGGGGGGGGGGTATTATACTTCCTCGGTATCCGGATCACGCGTGACCGCAAGTCACGCTCTCTCTCGCTACAGCAGAGCCGCTATATCAAGGATGTTTTGCAAAGGTTTGGCATGACAGAGGCAAAACCCATCCGCACGCCGCTGGAGACGCGACAGTACCTCGTGAACTTTAATGGAGAAGCAAATGCAGCTAAGCAGTAGAAATACCAGAGCGCCGTCGGCAGTCTCATGTACCTGATGGTGGCAACCAGGCCGGACCTCGCACAGGCTGTGAGTGCTGTGAGCCAACACATGGCTAATCCCGGACCAGAGTACCAGAAGGCAGTGAAGCGGATGTTCCGCTACCTTGCTGGAACCATCAACATCGGCATCACCTACAACAGCAATGACAATAGCATCATTGGCTACACAGACGCAGATTGGGCTTCAAACACTGAGGACCGTAAGTCCAACTCTGGACATGTGTTCCTCATGAATGGTGGAGCCATCAGTGTTGGATCCTTAGGAGAGAGGGAGCCTTGGAGCAGTGAGCATGTGTGATTGGAAGGGCATCACTTGTGCTGAAGAATGGTTGTTCAATCACTCAAAATGATGGAGTACATATAGAGCTAGAGCTTGGGCAAGTCAGCCCTCTCACAAGCCACACCACTTAGCCATGGAGGCTAAGGCTCACACACTTGAGTCCATAATCTCACACAAGGGAGGAAATCAGCCTAGCAATCAGGCTGACCACTCACACACGACCTAGAGAGCTAGAGAATGCTCTCATAGCACACTCGTAGTGGTCACATAACCCACAAACCCATGGAGAATCGCCATGTGTCCATGGCTAGCACACAAGGATCTCACCTCACCTAAAAGGTAAGGAGAGGTACCTTTATCCTTGTCAGCACACTCTGACAAGGCAATCCTAAGACCAAGGACCTTTTTGGATATTTCTCCCATCAGGTCTTGACCCTGGACCTCTTGCCTTTTTCTTTTCTCAGGCTAAGGCATGGAGCCATCGCCCATGGTCACCCAGATATCGACGGTCGATGTCCCTAGAAACTATGAAAATTGATATCTCCCAATCCGACCGTTGGATTGGTCTCAAATTTGGACTGAAGACATTTGGCTCCTGATCTTTCCAATGGTGAATTCGGGTTGACGATCAAAGCAGGCATCTGGTACTTTGGTGGAACTTGCTCCCGTGGACCTAAAACCGAGCCGGATGGATCCTTTCGCAACAATCTCCCACTTTGCCACAGTCAAAGTGGGCTGAGTCTACATGCCTTCATGCAGAACTGCTGCTTCTCACGGGACACTGGCTTGGTGCAAAAATCAGCGACCTGCTTGCTGGTTGGAGTAAACTCTAGCTTGATAGCACCCTCCTGCACCATGTGCCTAATGAAATGATATGCGATGTCAATGTGCTTGGTGCGTGCATGGTGCTCAAGATTCTTGGCGAGTGCAATTGCGCTCTGGTTGTCGACGCGCACAGGAACTGGAACTGCTACACTCCCACTCATCTATGCCATGAGATGTTGGAGCCAAACTGCTTCCTTGGCTCCAAAGCTGAGAGATACGTACTCAGCTTCTGTACTCGAGGTGGCCACGACCACCTGCCGCTTGCTGCACCAGCTGATGGCTCCACCATTCATGAGGAACACATGTCCAGAGATGGACTTGCGGTCCTCAGGGTTTGAAGCCCAATCTGCGTCTGTGTAGCCGATGATGGTGTTGTCATTGCCGTTGTAGGTGATGCCGATGTTGATGGTTCCAGCAAGGTAGCGGAAGATCCGCTTCACTGCCTTCTGGTGCTCCGGTCCGGGATTAGCCATGTGCTGGCTCACAGCGCTCACAGCCTGTGCGAGGTCCGGCCTGGTTGCCACCATCAGGTACATGAGACTGCCGACGGCGCTCTGGTACTTCTGCAGCTCAGCTGCATTTGCTTCTCCATTGAAGCTCACGAGGTACTGCCGCGTCTCTAGCGGCGTGCCGATGGGTTTTGCCTCTGCCTTGCCAAACCGCTGCAAAACATCCTTAATGTAGCGGCTCTGCTGTAGTGAGAGAGAGCGTGACTTGCGGTCAAGCGTGATCTGGATACCGAGGAAGTATGATGCCTCCCCGAGATCAGATATCTGCAAGCGCTCCTGCATGGCTTCCTTGAACTCCTGTAGTGCAGACATGCTGATGGAAACGAGGAGCATGTCATCTACATAGACAATGATGATGAGGACCTCATGCTCATGCTGCCAGCGATACACGCAGTAGTCACACTCGCTGCGCTCAAACCCCATGCACTGCAACGCTGCATCCAACTTCTGGTTCCAAGCACGCGACGCTTGCTTCAGGCCGTAGAGTGACTTCTGCAGCTTGCAGACCAGGTGCTCTTGGCAATCCATGATGAACCCCTCCGGCTACTCCATGTAGATCTCCTCCTCCAAGTCACCATTCAAGAATGCCGTCTTGACATCCATGTGGTGAACCGCGAAGTCCTCAGCTGTTGCATAAGAGAGGAGCGTGCGCACAGAGGCAAACTTTGCAACAAGAGCAAAAGTTTATGTGTAGTCGATGCCCTCTTGCTAAGGGTGCACACCAAAAGACGACAATCGAATACAGGAATCGAGGTTCCAATTCGAGGATTCAGAATCATAATGGAATCGAGATTCGTCACTTTGTATGTAAGGTATATAAGTTACGGAGAGCATAGGCATGTACCTATATGTTTCAGGTGAGAACTATACAAAAACACAATCATACATACCTAGTAACATCATACATGGCATGTTAAACAAGATAATAAGCATGTGATCTAGCACTTTTATGTTCTTTTTGGTAGTGTATTTTGGCATGGATACCTGAGAAAAGTGCAGAATCGAGATTCCTGAATACAGGAATCGAGATTCCTTGGAATCGCAATTCCTGTATTCGGAATCGCGATTCCGATACTTTAGGTCAGGACCAACTCGAGATTCCAAGTCCATGGCCAGAATCAGGAAAGTCTCGTGGCGTGCACCCTTACCTCCTGCTCCGAGTAGCCCTTGGCGACCAGCCTCGCCTTGTACTTTTCCTGGTTACCATCTGCTCCCCGCTTCTTCTTGAAGACCCACTTGCACTTGATCACCTTACGTCCTGGTGGACACTCAGTCAGCTCCCACATGCCGTTGTCCAGCTGCGACTGTATCTCCTACTGCACGGCTTGCGTCCAATCTGCTGCATCTGGTGGAGCCATGGCCTCCTTGTATGACGTTGGCTCATCTCAATCTTCTGCAACTGCGACGTTCATCTGTTCTGGTTTCTGCAGCATCCAGAAATGGCCGCGCTCACCAGGCTTGTAACACACCCTGAGAGGGTACCTGCGACCTGGTGCTAGAGCGTTAGCGGGCCGCTGGCGCGGTACTGCTGGCACAACTGCTGTTGCTGGTGGTGCTACCTCTCCCTCCTCAGCTTTTTCCGATGAGGCTGCTGTATCTGCAACATCAGACATGGGAGAGTAGAGTGATTCTCCCACTGTCAGAGTAGAGGAAGGATCGGGAGAAACTGGGTCAGGAATAATTTTTGCTCCCACTATCTCGTCAGCTGCTGGTTCTGCTACCTCTTCACACACAATGTTGGTGCCGATGACATTACTCTCGTTGAAGACGACATCGCTGGAGATGATGACGTGGCATGTATCCCTCTCGTACAGGCGATACGCCTTGCTTGCCACGTCGTAGCCAATCATCAGCATCTGCGAACTCTTCGCGTCCCACTTTTACCGCATCTCCTTTGACACGTGCATGTGCGCCAAGCTGCTAAATGCGCGAAGATGACCCACGCTCGGCTTCTTGCCGAACCACGCCTCGTACGACGTCAGCTGCTCCAGGGCCTTGGTTGGACTGCGGTTCTTGATGTAGACCGCAGTGCTCAGGGCTTCAGCCCAGAAGTCGTAGGTCAGTCGGGCCGCGTGCAGCATAGAGCGCGCCGACTCCACAATGGTACGGTTGGCGCATTCTGCTACCCCGTTCTGCTGCGGCGAGTACGGCGCGGTACGTTGCGCCTTGATGCCAGCTGCTGCGAGGTAGTCTTGGAACTCTTTCCTTAGGTATTCTCCACCGCGATCGCTGTGCAGCGCCTTGATCTTCTTGCCTGTCTGGTTCTCCACCATGTCCTTGAACTCTTTGAACCTATCAAAGCACTGGTCCTTGGAGGAAAGGAAGTACACAGCAGTGTAACGGCTGAAATCATCAACGAAGGTGAGAAAATACCTAGAGCCTCTAAAACTCTGGGTCTGCATCGGTTCGCACAAGTCCGTGTGGACCAGCTTCAACACCACTTTTGCACGCTCCCCTGCTCCAGAGAACGCCTTGCGGTGCTGCTTCCCCTCAAAACAGCCGATGCACAACTGCTGCTCAAAAGTTAGAGATGGTAGGTAGGTCACGTACCATCTGCTTTGCTTGAAGCTGCTGCAAGGTGCGCATGCCGGTGTGGCCGTAGCTTGCATGCCAGATCTCGCCATCTCCCGCCTGTACCACTGCTACAAAACTGTGCTCACACGGGATCTTGGTCACCCCCAGTAGGCGGTACATGTCGCCCTCCTTCACCGACTTGGCCAACTCATCTCCTCTTTCCTTGTTGAGGATCTAGCCATAATCATCGTAAAAAACAACGCGTAATCCTGTGTTGGTGAGTGAGGACACTGAGAGAAGGTTGAACGCAGCATCAAGTACATAAAGCACGCCATGGAAAACTCCCACTTCAATGCCACGCGGTGTCTCCAACCACATCTCCACAATCCCAATCCCCTCAGCATATACCACTCGATCATCACCCAAAGCAATCGGACGGGGGGGAATGGAGAGCAGCTGCGAGAACCACTCCTTGTGGTGCGTCTGACTCTTGGTACACCCCGAGTCCTTGTACCATGCCAGATCTGCCTTTTCCTTCTTCGTCATATCAGACTTCGCCATGAAGAGGCGGTCGCGCACCTCCTTGGCAACGTTCATGTTGCCAATATGGCGCACGCCTGTCTGGTTCTGCTGCTGCTGCTGCTAGCGTTGCTGTGACTGCTGCTGTTGTTGCTGTGGAGATTGCTGCTTTTGCTGCTGCTGCTGCTGCTCTTTCTGGTCCCTCTTGAACTTGAAGCACTCTTTCTTGTAGTCCCCCTCTTTCTAGCAATATTGGCACTTGCCCTTCTTCTTGCCTCTCTGCTGCCCGGACTACTGCTGCTGCTGGTTGCGTGAGCCCATGGCCATGAAAGCTGCTTTACTAATGCTGCCACCATTGCGCTTTGTTGCATTTTGACGCAATTCCACCTGCACCAGGTGTGTACAGATGAAGTCGAGGTCAAGAGTTGGCTGGCACTCCAGCGTCTCTCGCACCGTGTTGTAGCTGGTTGGGAGTCCCCTTAGCAAGAGGAGGATGAAGCGCGTCTATTCCACAGGATTGCCGGTCGCTCTCAGCCGCTTTGCCAGCTCCTTTGCCCTGTCCAGATACGCCTCCATCCCTTCGCCACCCTGCATTTTCTGCGCCATCATCTTTTCCTCCAAAAGCATGAGGAATGCACGATCCTTGCTCTCATACTTCTTGCACAATGTGTCCCACCCCTCCTTTGTTGTAGCCTTGTCACTCACGTACTAAAGATGCGGGTTGGAGATGGTGTTGACAAGCAACCTATAGGCTTGTCTGTCCTTCTTCTTCCACTCCTCATACGCCGTAAGTACAGGTGCAGAAGAACCCGCATCAACTGCACCCTTTTGCGGCGTCTTCTCCGCCACCACTTGCGGTGCGGTGATGCCTTTTGCCTGTGGAACTGGAGCCGGTTCGTTGCCGCTCACCACCTCCCACAAGCCCCTCTCCTCCAAAAGGAGGCGGGTACGGATCTTCCAAAACGTCAAGTTGGCGCGTCCCTCCAGCCTCTCCAAAGGCTGAGCTGCTGTCACAATGCCAGCTGCTGCCATTTTGAGCCTTGGTGATGCTGAGCGCTGCCCTTGGATGGCGGCGCTACCCTTGCTTCTGCTGCTGCTTTTGCCAGAAATCAGTCTGACAGAAAATGGACTCTAGATACCAGCACACTGGGAATTTTGAAAAACGAAGCCAACCACTAGAAAATTCAGCTCAAAACCTTACAGATCGACCCATAAAACAGGGTCATCAATAGGGGATTTCAAAAGATATGCCCTCTTGAAAACAGGGTATGTTTCTGCTCCTACTCCAACTTAGACCAGCCAGTTTGTAAATGGCGTTTCTCCCAAACGAATCAATGGAATGCAAATATCTTTCCACTAATGGAAAGCTTAGGAAAAATACTACAAGTAGCATGTGCCACTTTTTAAATTTGACAAAGAAACGAGAGAGTTATGGTCATGACAAGGCGACAGTCTTACTCATAGAGAAGAGTGTATCCCTGACCGACCTCGTTTTGAGCATAACTCTCAATCCGACCGTTGGATCTTTGCGATCTTGGGTTCGTTGCAAAGCTTGCCTCTTGAACGTCAAGATCCAGTGGTGGATTGTCAAATCTTGTGAGGGGTTTTACCCCAACCTGTCACTCTCAAAGTGACGGCCTGTGCTGGCTGGAAGTGGCAGAACTTGGCTCTGATACCAAATGTTGGATCCTTTGGAGAGAGGGAGCCTTGGAGCAGCGAGCATGTGTGATTGGAAGGGCATCACTTGTGCTAAAGAATGGTTGCTCAATCACTCAAAATGATAGAGTACATATAGAGCTAGAGCTTGGGCAAGTCAGCCCTCTCACAAGCCACACCACTTAGCCATGGAGGCTAAGGCTCACACACTAGAGTCCATAATCTCACACAAGGGAGGAAATCAGCCTAGCAATCAGGCTGACCACTCACACACAACCTAGAGAGCTAGAGAATGCTCTCATGGCACACTCCTAGTGGTCACATAACCCACAAACCCATGGAGAATCGCCATGTGTCCATGGCTAGCNGAGCCTTGGAGCAGCGAGCATGTGTGATTGGAAGGGCATCACTTGTGCTGAAGAATGGTTGTTCAATCACTCAAAATGATGGAGTACATATAGAGCTAGAGCTTGGGCAAGTCAGCCCTCTCACAAGCCACACCACTTAGCCATGGAGGCTAAGGCTCACACACTAGAGTCCATAATCTCACACAAGGGAGGAAATCAGCCTAGCAATCAGGCTGACCACTCACACACAACCTAGAGAGCTAGAGAATGCTCTCATGGCACACTCCTAGTGGTCACATAACCCACAAACCCATGGAGAATCACCATGTGTCCATGGCTAGCACACAAGGATCTCACCTCACCTAAAACGTAAGGAGAGGTACCTTTATCCTAGTCAGCACACTCTGACAAGGCAATCCTAAGACCAAGGACCTTTTTGGATATTTCTCTCATCAGGTCTTGACCCTGGACCTCTTGCCTTTTTCTTTTCTCAAGCTAAGGCATGGAGCCATCGCCCATGGTCACTCGGATATCGACGGTCGATGACCCCGGAAACTATGAAAATTCATATCTCCCAATCCGACCGTTGGACGGTCTCAAACTTCGACCGTAGACATTTTGCCACCTGATCTTTCCAATGAAGAAGTCGGATTAACGATCGGAGCAGGCATCTGGTAGTTTCCTCGAACTTGCTCCTGTGGACCTGAAACTGAGCCGAATGGCTCCTTTCCCAACAATCTCCCACTTTGCCACAGTCAGAGTGGGCTGAGTCTACATGCCTTCATGCAGAACTGCTGCTTCTCACGGGTCACTGGCTTGGTGCAAAAATCAGCGACCTGCTTGCTGGTTGGAGAAAACTCTAGCTTGATAGCACCCTCCTGCACCATGTGCCAGGTGAAATGATATGCGATGTCAATGTGCTTGGTGCATGCATGGTGCTCAGGATTCTTGGCGAGTGCGATTGCGCTCTAGTTGTCGACGCGCACAGGAACTGGAACTGTTGTACTCCCTCTTTTCTCTGCCATGAGACATTGGAGCAAAACGGCTTCCTTGGCTCCAAAGCTGAGAGATACGTACTCAGCTTCTGTACTCGAGGTGGCCACGACCACCTGCCGCTTGCTGCACCAACTGATGGCTCCACCATTCATGAGGAACACATGTCTAGAGATGGACTTGCGGTCCTCAGGGTTTGAAGCCCAGTCTGCGTCTGTGTAGCCGATGATGCTGTTGTCATTGCCGTTGTAGGTGATGCCGATGTTGATGGTTCCAGCAAGGTAGCGGAAGATCTGCTTCACTGCCTTCTGGTGCTCCGGTCCGGGATTAGCCATGTGCTGGCTCACAGCGCTCACAGCTTGTGCGATGTCCGGCCTGGTTGCCACCATCAGGTACATGAGACTGCCGAGGGCGCTCTGGTACTTCTGCCGCTCAGCTGCATTTGCTTCTCCATTGAAGCTCACGAGGTACTGCCGCGTCTACAGCGACGTGCCGATGGGTTTTGCCTCTGCCATGCCAAACCGCTGCAAAATATCCTTAATGTAGCGGCTCTGCTGCAGTGAGAGAGAGCAAGACTTGCGGTCACGCGTGATCTGGATACCGAGGAAGTATGATGCCTCCCCGAGATCAGATATCTGGAAGCGCTCCTGCATGGCTTCCTTGAACTCCTGTAGTGCAGACATGCTGTTGGAAAGGAGGAGCATGTCATCTACATAGACAATGATGATGAGGATCTCATGCTCATGCTGCCAGCGATACACGCAGTAGTCACACTCGCTGCGCTCAAACCCCATGCACTGCAACACTGCATCCAACTTCTGGTTCCAAGCACGCGACGCTTGCTTCAGGCCGTACAGCAACTTCTGCAGCTTGCAGACCAGGTGCTCCTGGCCATCCATGACGAACCCCTCCGGGTGCTCCATGTAGATCTCCTCCAAGTCACCATTCAAGAATGCCGTCTTGATATCCATGTGGTGAACCTCGAAGTCCTCAGCTGGTGCATAAGAGTGGAGCGTGCGCACAGAGGCAATCTTTGCAACAGGAGCAAAAGATTATGTGTAGTCGATGCCCTCCTGCTACGAGTAGCCCTTGGTGACCAGCCTCGCCTTGTAGGTGTATATCACCTTGGATATGATATGACTCATATCATTGGTTCCGAGTGGTTGAAAGTGGTTTCAAGTGATTGCAAGTGCTTGCGAGTGGTTACGAGTGGTTGTAAATGCTTGTGAGTGGTTGCGATTGGTTTTGAGTGGTTGCGAGTGGTTTTGGGTGGTTGTGATTGGTTGCGAGTGGTTGTGAGTGGTTGCGACTAGTTACGATTGGTTGCAAGTGGTTGCGAGTGGTTGCAAGTGGTTGTGAGTGGTTGTGAGTGGTTGCAAGTGGGTATGAATGCTGGGAAGTGGTTGTGTGTGGTTGTGAGTTATTACGAGTGGTTGCGAGTGGTTGCAAGTTATTGTGAGTGGTTGCAAGTGGTTGCAAGTGGTGGCAAGAGGTTGCAAGTGGTTGCAAGTGGTTGCAAGTGGTAGTGAGTGGTTACAAATTGATGCGAGTGGTCGCGAGTGGTTGCTTGTGGTTGCAAGTGGTTGCGAGTGGTTGCAAGTGGTTGGATTGCGAGTGGTTACTAGTGGTTGCGAGTGGTTACAAGTTGTTGCGAGTGGTTGCGAGTGGTTGTGAGTGGTTATGAGTTGTTTAAAATGGTTGCGAGTTGTTGCGAGTGGTTGCGAGTGGTTGCGTATGGTTGCGATTGGTTGCAAGTGGTTGCGAGTTGTTGCGAGTGGTTGCAACTGGTTGCAAGCGGTTGGGAGTGGTTGCGAGTGCTTGCGAGTGCTTACGAGTGGTTAGAGTGGTTGGGAGTAGTTGCGAGTGGTTGGGAGTGGTTGCGAGTGGTTGTAAGTGGTTGCAAGAGATTGCGAGTGGCTGTGAGTGGTTGCGAGTTGTTGCGAGTGGTTGTGAGTTTTTTCGAGTAGTTGCGAGTGGTTGCCAATGGTTGCAAGTGGTTGTGAGTGGTTGCGAGTGGTTGTGAGTGGTTGGGAGTGGTTGCGAGTAGTTGTGAGTTGTTTGCGAGTGGTTGCGAGCTGTTTGCGAGTGGTTGCGAGTAGTTGCGAATGGTTACGAGTGGTTCGGAGTGGTTGCGAGTGCTTGGGATTGGTTGTGAGTCGTTGCGAGTGGTTGCGAGTGGTTGCAAGTGGTTGTGAGTGGTTGCAAGTGGTTATGAGTGGTTGTGAGTGGTCAAGTGGTTGCGAGTGGTTGCGAGTGGGTGCGAGTGGTTGCAAGTGGGTGCGAGTGGTTGCGAGTGGTTGCGAGTGGTTGCGAGTAGTTGCGAGTGGTTGCGAGTAGTTGCGAGTGGTTGCGAGTAGTTGCGAGTGGTTGTGAGTGGTTGCGAGTGGTAGCGAGTGGCTGCGAGTGGTTGCGAGTGGTTGCGAGTGGTTCGGAGTGGTTGCGAGTGCTTGGGATTGGTTGTGAGTCGTTGCGAGTGGTTGCGAGTGGTTGCGAGTGGTTGTGAGTGGTTGAGAGTTGTTGTGAGTGGTTGCGAGTGGTTATGAGAGGTTGCAAGTGGTTGTGAGTGGTTGTAAGTGGTTGCAAGCGGTTGTGAGTGGTTGCGAGTGGTTGCGAGTGGTTGCAAGTGGTTGCGAGTGGTTGCGAGTAGTTGCGAGTGGTTGTGAGTGGTTGCATGTGGGTGCGAGTGGTTGATGCCCCCAATTTTGCCGCACCCTTGACTTTTTCCGCGAAGATCTTATTCTGCGCTATCCGCGGACTATGCACTTTTCACAACCACTTCTGCTCAGGCTAGGCATATATCGGAACACAGATACCAGCTCCAAGCTACGGACGATTTCGCAGACTGCAGATCTGGATCTCTGTGCACGAACCTCACCGATGAATGACACTCCGCGGTCCACTTCTTGTCACACACGAGCTCGCCACCTTGTTTCTTCCAGCTCCTCTCCGCGGAGTCCTCGTTCCGCAGACGTGTGCAAAAAAGGGCACTGCCGGAAGCTCACTTCATCCGGGCTTTTGGTTCTTCATGCAAACAATCCCGCATTCCACGGACAGGAGTCCAAGAGCTAAGGAAGGCACAGAGGCAGTGGGGCAGTGAACGTAGAGGAGAGCGAGTAAAAGTCTTTCATATGTTTGGCGGAGTACATGAGTGCAGAGTATTGCTCAATGAAACAAGTATGACTAAGCTAGCTTTATGCTAGTGCTATCTAGGTCTTATCTACTTGGGACTCCGCACGGTGTGTCTATCCTTCGCCGGTCTCCTCCCTCTCAAGCTATCTTCCTTTTCTCCTATTTGCACTCCACATGGTGCGGCTACGCCCCACAGGTCTCGTCCTCAAACATAGCATATCTTCTACTAATCATCTTCTTCATCCGCGGCTCGTGCACGCGGTCTTCGTATTCTTCCTTGGATCTTCGTCTTCCGCGGTGCGTCCCCAGAGGTTCCTCCGTGATTGACGTACGATCACTGATGCTGGTTGGGTGTTTTCTCCCCTGATTGCTCGGTCCGTCTGCTTACTTGTCTGCGCCCTTTCTGTGATCGCGGATCTTGCTGCGGCTTTTGTTCTCTTTGTACCGCGGATTTCCCACCACCGCTTCCCGCCTTCTTCCTCCTCCACTTCATTCGCTTAGCTGTAGGGGAATCAATGCAGGTGATTGTGCTAACCTGCAGACATCCTGCCCCTGAGATGCGTGCTACCCTTTTCTCAACCGTGTCCGCGGGAGCCAGCGTTTTGCACGCGGATCTCAAGCTGCCAAGGTCCTCCCCGCGGATGGGCCTTCCCTGCAGAGCTACGGTCAAAGTATGCCTGACACTGATGCCCCCAACCCCCCTCCTTTTTGCAAGACTCTGCCCTAGAGTCAGTGTGTCATCCGCTTGAACTCTCTGCGGGGCCTGGGTTGGTTCTGGACCTGGCACAGCCTGTAGTATTTTTCCACAGCTCCTCCTTTCCGCTGGAACTTCTCCACGCATTCGTCGTAGAAAAAGAGCCGGCACCCTTCACACCGCGCTTCTAGTGTTGGCACGTTGATCAGTTTCTTGCACGAGGAGCAATGTGGTGCATGTTCATACTTCCTGCAGCACGAGCACAGGTAGATTTTTGTGCCCTCGTTGCTCCACCCCACTTCCTCGGAGCAGGCTGTATGCGCTAGACCTCCGCAGTGCTCACAGCGGAAGACCGTACCGTCGAGCTGGCCCATGCAGTCATCCTTGACGAAAGAGCGCTTATTGGAGAATTTCCATTTGATCTTTCGCGTCTTGTCACGACAGCTGCTACAGGTCCATATGCCCTCTTTTTCACGCAGTCCACACTACAGATGGCACATCGTCTTGCACACCCCGCAAGACTTGCCAAACTCCGCAAGCTGGGGCCAAGGTCTTGTGGTCATAGGCCAGCGCGGCCCCTTCTTCTGTGATCGCCGCTTCCACACACTTGTGGCACTGTCCTGCCCACACTTATCTGCCTGTCACAAGGCAGGCCTGATGGGCTAGCCTCTTGCATTGGGTGCAGTCAGTCCCATGCAAACGGCCTTGACACAAGTGGGGCAGTGCTCCACAGTCACTGCGGGCGAGTCCTCCTCCTCGTCCTCCGAGTCCACCTCTTCTCCTTTCGCGGTCACTCGAGGTGGCTTCCGAACTCCGCGCTCCTCCTAAATTTCCCGGCGGCACTTCCCCCACCTCTTTGGTCCGCTGCGTCCTCCCTTGTTGTTCCGCGGCTGCTGTAGGCAGTTCCCGCATATTTTCCGGTGGCAACCTTCACAGTCCTGCACCACCCTGCCCCAGCTGTGTCTGCACTGAACGCACGTCTTGCTTTCTCTTTCCTTCTGCGCCCGTTCCGCGGCCACCATCCGTCCCTCCTTCTGCCATTGTCGCATTGTAGCCCCTGAGACTGTGCGGGGTCCTTGCCGTGATCCTGCCTGCTCCTCTTGTTCCTCTTCTTCCATCTCCTCTTCTTCTGGGTCCCAGCGTCCACGCGCCTCCCCTCCGCCTGAGCCCGGACCGGTGCCGCCATCTCCCCCCTCCTTGTGCTCCGCCTCCTCCTCTCGTCCCCTTTGAATACACTTTAGGCAGGTGCGGTTTAGCCCAATGCAGCTCTTTGCCAGCCCTTGGTGTGGCGGCTGGCCACAAACGCGGCAGAACACTTTCAGCAGGTGCTCCTCCGGCAGATTTTCCCCGCACCACACAGAGGGGCCCGTGTAGGAGGCCAATTCGTGCGGGCTCATGGAAGCCCTGTTCCGCGGAGTAGCGCCAGGCGTCCCGCTGCTCGTTCCTTCATTGCCCGCTTGCTGTGGCCCGGCCCGTTCCGGCTGTTCTTGCTGTTCTTGCTATTGACCCTTCTGCTCCTCCCCTCATCGCCACTGCCCTGCCTGTCCTTCCCTCGCGGAGACCTCTTGCACATCATAACCGTGTGTCGGCTCCTCCCCTTCAGGTTCCTGGCTCCACGCTTCCTACTGTTCCAACACTTGAGCCTTGCACTGCCTCAACACCTCCTCCGCCCACCATCCTCTCGAGCCTTTGCGTTCTTTGAGCGGATGGAGTTCTTTCCCTCTTCATGGTATGTGTGTCTGCCAGGCTGGGGGTAGCAGGACAAACTTGGTAGCCGGGTAGCTCCGCTCGCTTAACCCATCAGGTCCTTCCAGTCAGACGTGCCCCGCGTCCACAGCGGCCACGCGGTACACCTCCGTGGCGTCCTCTGCTTCACGTCCTCTGCCTGGGAACGGGCGGAGGTACATCAGATTCCCTTCTTCGATTGGCCCGTGGTTGAGTCGTCGGTTCGCGGCGTCGCATCCGCGCCAGGCCGAGACCGAGGCCCGGAGTCGGGCTTCCGCCCTCACCGCGGATGTCTTGCGGCACCGCTCCCAGTACCATTCCTGCACCTCCTTGTCCCTGGCCGCCTCCTCTTCCTTTTCCAAGCGGCCATCCTTCTCCCCTTGGGCGCGGCGGGGATGAGGCCCATGGAAGTCGATGATAATGCGGTCCAGTGGCTCGCCGATGGGGGAGGGCAAGAAGAGGGGCATGTCCCACGGTGTGATCTTGTGCTGCCGTTTGCATGGAGCGCAGTCTTGCACCACCTATTTGATGATTTGTAGGAGGTTTGGTATGTGTAGGATGGGAGACAGCCGCTCCTTAAGTGCCTGCACACCGGAATGGTGGTGACGGTGGTAGGCCTCGACCATCGCTTTTTGCATGGGGGGTGGAGGCACCCATAGGATGTGTGGCGTGGTCCGCCAGAGACGACCGCCCTCCCACGCATACCGTTCACACAGACGGGCAAGGTTGTCCCTCTTCCGCCTGTTGTATTCCACCCCCATCTGAGTTCCAAGGTCTTGTACAATTTGTCTGCCTCCGCTTTCTGCTGCTCCTTGGTTGTGGCGTAGAGAGATATGTGCGCGGTTTTCCAGATCCGCCAATCCTATGTTTTTACGGGTCCCTTCTTTCCTGTCTTCTCCGCGGCAGCTTCCCCAGCCTTCTTCTTCTTCTCTTTCTGCAGCGCCGGCAGCCCCTGGGCCCGCCTTGCATCCTGCTCAGCCTTCATTGCCAGCAAGCGCCACTGGTCCTCCTCGTCATAGGCGGGTGGCTCTGTATCCCAACTGTCCGGGGCTGGGAAGAGCCGCAGGATCCCCACCGCACGTAGCTCCCCTTCGTCCTACTAGTTGCACAGCCCCACTTTTGGTGGTGCCGCGTGTCGCCAACCTCGTGCTCCGCGGGCCTCACCTGTCTCCGCCTCTGGCTTCTGTCTTGCCGCTGCCTCTGGGAGCCGCAGCAGGCCCTGACCCTTTGCGATGGGCTGCTCTTCGTCAGGTCCTGGTGACTCACTGAGTTCTGAGATTACCACCCCCGCGGTCCTCTTCCTTACCGCGGGGGCCATGGCACTTTCCACATTCCCTTTCTCTTGGTATACCGCTGTTGGGGCACCCCCTAGCAGGGGTTGCAAGTGGGCTGGGACCGAGCCAGCGGGCATCGGAACATTGCGTAATACCGCCATGAGCAGCTCCATGGCTTGGACGGCATCCCGCTGGACTTGCAAGAGATGCGCCGAATCGATGCTCTGTTGGGTGTCTTGGGCGGGGCGGTGCTGCTTGCTGCGCTTGGCAACGGGCGCGCCAGCAGTGCTGTCTTCGACAGTCCGCTTCTCTTGTCCGCGTTGACGAGATGTTGGTGTGGTGTCCGCGGAAGGGGCTTGTTTTTCTGATTTCTTCTGAGGGGTAGCCGCGGCATTGATCGAGGCTGCTTGATGTGAGACAGCTTGTCTGCTGGCGGTTACTGATGCCGCGGCTCCCTTGGCCACATCCTGAAGCCTGGCCCGTTTGTCCCGCAAAGCCGCCAACAAGACAGGTCGGGAAGTGTTCTTTAATGCTGTCCTTCTGGCTGCAGCTGCTCTCGCCTGCACATGCACGTCCTGTGGCTGCCTTCCACTTCCCCCTTGCACCGCTCCCTATTGCTTTGCAGCCCTTTCGTCTGCCTCTTGCTCAGTTGCTGCCCTTGCTGCCTCCACCGCGGTTCCTCCCATCTTCTTTGTGTCTGTCACCGTTGCCTCCCCTGCTGCCCCGGCCTCCGCCAACTCTTTCTCAAGCTTCGCGACCAACTGTGTCGCGATCGCCTCTGCTTCCTGCTTCTCTTCTTCCACCCTCTGCCGTCGGATGGCCTGTAGCTTATCCCTTGTCTGCGCGAGCTCAGGGGAGTCGCGGAGGTATTCGTGAGCCTCTTCTATTTCCACAAGGACGTGGTTCTTCTCTTCCCGACACACCTCAGCAGCTTCCCAGGCCCAGTGATGTGCGGCGTCCTCTGTTAGCTTAGTGCCCACTTCTGTCAGTGTCTTCCACAGTCCTTGTGCCACCGCGGCTTCTATCCTCTGTCGTGGATTTCAATCCAAGGTGATATATATATCTATATCTATATCTATATCTATATCTATATCTATATCTATATCTATCTATATATATATATATATCTTTATCTATATCTATATCTACGTCTACATCTTGTTGAAGGTGAACAATG